>PVKV010002391.1:121936-170901 GCA_004027835.1 Alouatta palliata
GCAATTCTCCTGCCTCAGCCTCCTGAGTAGCTGGGACTACAGGCGCACGCCACCACGCCCAGCTAATTTTTGTATTTTTAGTAGAGACGGGGTTTCACCACGTTGACCAGGATGGTCTCGATCTCTTGACCTCGTGATCCACCCGCCTCGGCCTCCCAAAGTGCTGGGATTACAGGCGTGAGCCACCGCGCCCGGCCCCGGAATTTGTCTTTTCTGTTTTGCTTTTGTCTATTTTGTTCATTTGGCCTCTTTAACAGTGCCTGGCATGAAATATACACCATAAATATTTGTTGGATTAATGAATATTTGAGATTTTGGATTCTTTACTATTTGATAATTAAGATATGGCTTCTAAGGTGATTAAATTAGAAGGACTCTGAGGAATCAATCATGGACTTTCTAACAATCTCACTACAAACGTCCAAGATGATTAGCAAAATATCTGTACAATTATAGTTATTTCAACAACCCTCAAGCATTATATTCCAACTGGCCATACTATAGTTTAAAAATCTGGGAGTGGTGTTAAGTATTCTTTTTCTTTTCTATTGACATATTTTTGTTGTGCATTTCTATTGCTAAAAATGCTCAAAATGAGTGCATATTGTAGGTTATTTTAAAATGACTAGTCCACAGGTCAAAAATTTAAAAATAGAACAAAAGAGAATCACCTGGAATAAAAAGCAAACATACAAGATGAAAAAATATATATGGTTGCCACTATAGCCTTTTGTGTGAAAACTCTAGCGTATTTGAGCAAACATCTTTGAGTATTCCCTTTTCACATTTTGTAGGACGTGATCAGTTATACCATCTGCTCCTCTGGGTAACTTGGCAGCTGTTAATTGACTAACAGTCCCTGAGTTCTGTTGTCACCATCGGTGGTTCTAGAACATAAGAACAAAAAAAGATTGTAAGAATAGCTTTTGTAGGCCGGGCATGGTGGCTCACGCCTGTAATCCAAGCACTTTGGAGGCCAAGGCAGGCGAATCACCTGAGGTCAGGAGTTCAAGACCAGCCTGACCAACATGGTGAAACCCCGTCTTTAAAAAAAAAAAAAAAACAAAAAAAAAAACCAGCTTTTGTAACTCAAGTTTCCTTTAAATCATAGAGGAAAAAATAACCAATGACAAACTGGGAAAAACTAAATACATATTTACACAGTCGTAAGTCATTTTAGTTTTCTCTAAGGCTATTACTGTGATATATCTAAATATTTTAAATGTATATATAAAGCAAGAGCAATTAAGTAATTTAATACCAACAGAATTTATACTTCAAATGGGGGGGGGAATGGATCATCTCATTTTGTGGTAAGATGCACAGATGCTTCCTGTTGCCCTATCCAGAATGATGTTAACATTAACCTCAGAGGAGGCCGTTAAGCCAGCATTGAGCTAGACAGTAACCATTGTCTCTCTCTGTTGAGGAGGAGGGGAAGAATGATGTTACCTAAATTTATGAGCTGCAAACTGAATACTTCATACAATGATCATTGATTATATGATAAGTTATCATTCAATTTCTACAGTTTGTGTCCTTCTCTCTGATATGAAGCTAAGAAAAAAATTGTAGGGAAATAACAGACTCCTGTTTGCATTATTAGAAAGCTCATGCAACTGCGCTATGCAGGCTACTTGTCTTTTTTTTTTTTTTTCTGTTAGAAGGGAGTTTTTATTTTCTCCGAATCAAACTATCGGAGTAATACATTACTGAGTTCATTTTTGCTTCTCTCTCCTTAACTTCAGAAAACTTGGAAAATGTTAATTCTTGTAAGCTATCTGAAAGGATTTTGTATATTTATGGTTTTACATGCTGAGCTATTTTTCCTCAGAAATTCTGTCATCAAATGTGCGGATTTTTTCTCACAACAACCAAATTTCCAACTTTTCGGACCAACGGGGTATCCTACAATTCAATTCTGACATTAACGACCCAGCATTAGCAGCGGACTTCACAGGTTTTAGAGAGTCCTCAATTCCAACGCCATTCGCAAGTATTGGGTCCCCAGGTTACCCATACACACTTCTGTCGGACTTGGCTACAAAGTTAGGGCGTTCCCACGACTTTCCCCCTTTAGTTTGATAATTTGCTACAATGACTCACAGAACTCAGGAGCACTTATATTAATATTTATTGGCTTTTTATAAAATATATAATTTGGGAACAGCTAAACAAAAGAGAGGCAGAGAGCAAGATACTGGCAGGGGTGTTGGAAGCCCCACACCTTCTCCAGGCACACCACCCTTCTTCTAGCACTGTTTTTTTTTTTTTTTTTTTAAAGACAGGGTTTCGGGCCGGGCGCGGTGGCTCACGCCTGTAATCCCAGCACTTTGGGAGGCCGAGGCGGGTGGATCACGAGGTCAAGAGATCGAGACCATCCTGGTCAACATGGTGAAACCCCGTCTCTACTAAAAAAATACAAAAATTAGCTGGGCATGGTGGCGCGTGCCTGTAGTCCCAGCTACTCAGGAGGCTGAGGCAGGAGAATTGCTTGAACCCAGGAGGCGGAGGTTGCGGTGAGCCGAGATCGCGCCATTGCACTCCAGCCTGGGTAACAAGAGCGAAACTCCGTCTCAAAAAAAATAAAATAAATAAAAAATAAAAATAAAAAAAACAAAGACAGGGTTTCACCATGTTGGTCAGGCTGGTCTTGAACTCCGACCTCAGGTGATCCGCCCACCTTGCCTCCAAAGTGTTTGGATTACAGGCATGAGCCACCACGCCCGGCCACCATTCTAGCACTTTGATGCGTTCACCAACCCAGAAGCTCTCTGAACCTGTTATGTGTTTTTATGGAGGTTTTGTCAAATCAGTATGGTTAATTAACTCAGTCTTCAACTCTTCTCACTTCCCCACATATTGAGGGGATGAGCTAAAAGTTCCAGGCTTCTCATCAAGGCCTGGTCTTTCTGGTGACCAGGCCCCATTCGGAAGCTATCTAGGGCCCCAGCAAGAAATACTTCAGTAGAACAAAAGATGCTTCTATCACCCAGGAAATTCCAAGAAATTAAGGAGCCCTGAATCAGAAACTGGGGACACAAATATGACAAATGACAGTCCTATCATCCCTGTCACTCAAGAAATTGCAGTTTTAAGAGCTCTGTGTCAAACACCAGGGACAAAGGCCAAATATATATATAATATATATCTCTTACTATGCCACAAGTGCTGACTCCTTATTCTGAAATAAAAGTAAAAACCAAACACCAAACCAAAAACAAAAAGCCTCCACAATGTACAGGTGTTATGAGGGCCCATCATGATAAACCTATTGCAAATTGGAAATATTGTTAAATCAAAAATGCATTTAATGTACCTAATCCACCAAACATCATAGCTTAGTCTAGCCTACTTTAAATGTGCTCAGAACACTTACAATAATGGCTTACAATTGGGCAGAATCGTCAAACACAAAGTTATTTTAAAATGAAGTGTTGGCTGGGCGCAGAGGCTCATGCCTATAATCCCATCACTTTTGGATACTGAGGCAGGAAGACTACTTGAGCCCAGAAATTCAAGACCAGCCTGGGCAACATAGTGAGACCCTGTCTCTACCAAAAAAAAAAAAAATTTCTTAATTAGCCAGGCATGGTGGATCACTTGTGGTCTCAGCTACTCGATACTTGGGAGGCTGAGGTGGGAGGATCACTTGAGCCTGGGAGGTCAAGGCTGCAGTGAGCCATGATCTGCACTTGGGCTTGGGCAGCAGAGTACGACCCTATCTCAAAACAAAAACAAAAGCAAAAACAAAGGCCCACATGTATAATAAAGTGTTGAACAGCTCATGTGATTGAGTTTTGTACTGAAAGACAGAATAGTTGTATGGTTACCATAGTAAAGCTGGAAAATACTAAGTCAAAGCACAGTAAATCAGGGACCATCTGTATTAAGTTGTCCAATTTTTTTTTTTTTGAGACAGGGTCTTGCTGTTGCCCAGGCTGGAGAACAGTGGTGTGATCCAGCAGTGGCCCAGCGAACAGAACTGGGCACGGTGGCTCACACCTGTAATCCCAGCACTTTGGGAGGCTGAGGCAGGTGGGTCACCTGAGGTAAGAAGTTCGAGACCAGCCTGACCAACATGATGAAACCCTCTCTCTATGAAAAATACAAAAATTAGTCAGGCATGGTGGCAGGTGCCTGTAATCTCTCAGCTACTCAGGAGGCTGATGCAGGAAACTTACTTGAACCTGGGAGGTGAAGGTTGCTGTGAGCCAAGATCATGCCATTGCACTCCAGCCTGGGTGACAGATTGAGACTTCTTCTTAAAAAAAAAAAAAAAGAAAGAAAGAAAGAAAGGACAACTTAGTACAGATGGTCCCTGATTTACCATGGTGTGACTTAGAATTTTTCAACTTTACCATGGTAACCATAGAACTATTCTGTCTTTGGGTACAGAACTCAACAAATCACATTTTTTTTTGACATAGTCATGCTCTGTTGTCCAGGCTGACATGCACATCTTGGCTCACTGCAGTCTTGATCTCCCAGGCTCAAGTGATCCTCCCACCTCTGCTTCCCAAGCAGTGAGTAGCTGGGATCACAGGTGCAACACCGTGCCTGGCTAATTTTTTGTTTTTTGTAGAGACAGGGTCTCACTATATTGCCCAGGCTGGTCTCGAGTTCCTGGGCTCAAGCAATCCTCCTGCCAAGTAGCTGGGATTATAGACATGTGCCACCATGCCCAGCATATATTTACTTTCATTAATCTGTACTATTGCATCAATATTATTACAATGCTGAAGCATGTTAAGTCTTTTTTTTTTTTTTTTTTTTGAGACGGAGTCAAAAAAGTGATCCGCCCACCTTGGCCTCCCAAAGTGCTGAGATTACAGGCGTGAGCCACTGAGCCTGGCTGCATCTTTTGAAGCAGGCCAGGCGCGGTGACTCACACCTGTACTAGCACTTTGGGAGGCCAAGGTGGGTGGATTGTCTGAGCTCAGGAGTTCGAGACCAGCCTGGCCAACATGGTGAAACCCGGTCTCTACTAAAATACAAAAAATTAGCCAGGCATGGCAGTGTGCACCTGTAATCTCAGCTACTCGGGAGGCTGAGAGAGGAGAAGCACTTGAACCCAAGAGGCTGAGGTTGCAGTGAGCCGAGATAGTACCATTGCACTCCAGCCTGGGTGACAGAGCAAGACTCATCCCAAAAAAAATAATAAAAATAAAAATAAAAATTCTTTTGAAGCACACTAACTCTTCCAAAAATTAAGCTACCTTAAAGGAAAACAGAATTTTTTTTTTTTTTTTTTCCTGAGACAGAGTCTTGCTCTGTCTCCCAGGCTGGAGTGCAGTGGTGTGATCTTGGCTCACTGCAACCTCCACCTCCTGGGTTCAAGCGATTCTCTTTTCTCAGCCTCCCGAGTAGCTGGGACTACAGGTTCGTGCCACCACACCCAGCTAATTTTTTGTATTTTTAGTGGAGACGGGTTTTCACTGTATTAACGAGGATGGTCTCGATCTCCTGACCTCATGATCCACCCGCCTTGGCCTCTCAAAATGCTGGGATTACAGGCATGAGCCACACCGAGCCCAGCCAGAAAATAGAATTATTAAAATGAAAACAGTAAGCAACCTGTTACTCTTTAACCTACGAATCTTAAATAGTAATTTATTACACTTTTTAAATTAGAAACATTATTTTTATTTATAAAAATACAGACACGTTACAGACACTTTTCATCTTAACAACTGGAAAAAACAAGTACTAGCAAGTTAATTGCTTTAGATTACATAGACTAGCTCAATTCTAGAGAGAAATAACTCATGTATTTTATTGTCATCTTGTTGCTAAGTACAGACATATTCAGATTTCACCAGTTTCCCCCAATGTTCTTTTTCTTTTTTCCTTTGTTTCTTTTCTTTTACTTTATTGTCTTTGCTTTCCTTTTTGGGGGACAGGATCTCACTCTGTTGCCCATGCTGGAGCGCAGTGGCACAGTCACAGCTCACTGCAGCCTTGAACTCCTACCTCAGCCTCCCAAGTAATTGGGACTGCTGGTTTGCACCACCATACCTGGCTTTTTAAATTATTACTTTTTAGTAGAGATGGGGTCTTGCTGTCTTGCCCAGGCTGCTCTTGAACTCCTTGATTCAAGTAATCCTCTTGCCTCAGCTTCCCAAAGTCCTAGGGTTACAGGCATAAGCCACTGCATTCGACCTAATGTCTTTTTTCTCTTCCAGGTAGTTAATCTTTCCCATCTCAGCTTCCTGATGTGCTGGGACTACAGGTGTGAGCCACTGGGCCTGGCCACCAGTTGTATAGTTTTCTCTTGCTGTTACAACAAATTACCTCAAGCCTAGTAGCTTACAACAACCCTCGTCTACTATCTCAAATTAGCATCTTCATAGGTTAGATGCCGATTAATGAGTTTATTCGTTTCTACTTGTTGTTCTAACAAATTACCACAAATTTAGTGGCTTAACATAAAACAAATTTTTTGTCTTACATTTCAGGAGGACAGAAGTCTGAAATGGGTTATAGTGGGTTCAAATTAAGATCTCAATAAGCCTGCATTCCTTCTAGGGGCTGTGGGGAGAATCCATTCCCTTGCTGTTTCCAGCTTCTAGAAGCTACCTGGCTCAGGTTCCCTTTTAAAGCCAACAGCATAGAATCTTCCAGTCTGCCACCTCTGACCCTGCTGCCTCACTGTCATAAGGATGCTTCTGATTACACTGGGCCCACCCAGATACTCCAGGACCATCTCTCCATTTTAAGATCCTTACTTTAGTTACATCTAAAGAAATCCCTCTTGCCAGGTGAGTTAGCATATTCACAGGTTTAGGAAATTAGAACATGGGCACTACCCATGAATATATATAGACTACCACATGAATATATATAGACTAATATATACCACATGAATATATATAGACTAATAAGACAATCAGTTCATATAAATCAGGCAAAGGGAAAATGTTCCTTAAATGACATATTTCTTTTTGCTTTTCCTTCTAATCTTCTTATCCCAGTGAGTAGTTTCTTCCCCCCGAAATGGAGTCTTGCTCTACCGCCCAGGCTGGAATGCAGTGGCGCCATCTCAATTCACTGCAACCACCGCCTCCTGGGTTCAAGTGAGTCTCCTGCCCCAGCCTCTGGAATAGTTGCGATTGCAGGCATAAGCCACCATGCCTGGCTATTGTTTTTTGTATTTTCTTTTTTAATTATTATTATTATTATTATTTTTTAAAGACAGGGTTTCACCATGTTGGTCAGGCTGGTCTTGAACTCCCGACCTTAGGTGATCCGCCCGCCTTGGCCTCCAAAGTGCTTGGATTACAGGTGTGAGCCACAACGCCCAGCCCTTTCGTATTTTCAATATAGACGGGGTTTCACCACGTTGGCTACACTGGTCTCGAACTCTGACCTCAGGTGATCCGCCTGCCTTGGCCTCCCAAAGTGCTGGGATTACAGATGTGAGCCACCACGCTCGGCCGTGAGTAGCTTTTTTTTTTTTTGAGACGGAGTTTAGCTCTTGTTACCCAGGCTGGAGTGCAATGGCACAACCTCGGCTCACCGCAACCTCCGCGTCCTGGGTTCAAGCAATTCTCCTGCCTCAGCCTCCCGAGCAGCTGAGACTACAGGCACGTGCCACCATGCCCAGCTAATTTTTGTATTTTTAGTAGAGACGGGGTTTCACCATGTTGACCAGGATGGTCTCGATCTCTTGACCTCGTGATCCACCCGCCTCGGCCTCCCAAAGTGCTGGGATTACAGGCGTGAGCCACCGCGCCCGGCCTTCGTGAGTAGCTTTTTAAAAAATTTCAATATATTTGCACATTTATCTAGCTCCATAAAAAGTAATGTCATTAATTTTCCATTGGTAGCACATTGGCTTTCGTTTGTTCTCCAGCAGTAGTGAGGAACTCTTGTTAATCCATCTGTCTGTCCTCCTTTGTGTTGATCAAAAATAGCTCAGATTTGGCCAGGTGTGGTGGCTTACGCCTGTAATCTCAGCACTCTGGGAGGCCGAGGCGGGTGGATCACGAGGTCAAGAGATTGAGACCATCCTCGCCAACATGGTGAAACCCTGTCTTTACTAAAAATACAAAAAAAATAGCTGGGTGTGGTGGTGCACACCTGTAGTCCCAGCTACTCAGGAGGCTGAGGCAGGAGAATTGCTTGAACCAGGGAGGCGGAGGTTGCAGTGAGCCAAAATCACCACTGCACTCCAACCTGGTGCCTGGCGACAGAGCAAGACTCTGTCTTAAAAAAAAAAAAAACAGCTCAGATTTTTACCATTGGATCATACACAATTGTAAAACAATGATTATAATTTGCCATGATGCATTACTCTGCTGTCCAGAGAGCTCGGTTTATTTGACCTGTATTCAGATCATTGGTTGGGAATTATATTGAGACCTAAATGAAAAAAAGTAAACATTCTCTTCATATTCTTGGCTCTAAGTGTGCTATTACTTTTTATTCATTTATTCATGGAACAAATGTTTGGTGAATGTCTATACGAGGTACTGCTATAGGTACTGGTGATGAACAATGAAGTATAAGGTCATGAATCAAAATATGGGGATATTGCTTTTAACAGCTTAACCTCAGGTAATAACTCAAGTACAATCTCACATTTATATACTTACTTTCTTCTTTTTTGTTTTTGAGACAGTCTCACTCTGTTGGCCAGGTTGGAGTGCAATGGCACTATCTGGGTTCACTGCAGCCTCTGCCTCCCAGTTAAAGTGATTCTCCTGCCTCAGCCTCCTGAGTAGCTGGGATCACAGGCTTGCAGCACCATGTCCAGCTAATTTTTGTATTTTCAGTAGAGATGGGGTTTCACCACGTTGGCCAGGCTGGTTTCAAACTCCTGACCTCAGGTGATCCGCCTGCCTTGGCCTCCCAAAGTACTAGGATTACAGGTGTGAGCCTCCATACCCAGCCAGAAGAATTTTTTTAAGTGTAATACAATAAAAACAACTAACATTTATTAAGCACTTACTCCTGCCCAGAGCTTTACACAGATTATTTAGTCTTCCCAACAACTCCATGAGGTAGGAGTTATTATCAACATCCCCATGTCATAGGTAATAGTAATAGAGATGACATAGCTGGTGAGTAGTAGAGCCAGAATTTAAATCTGGGGAACTGATCCCATCACTTCCTCCCTTAACACATACATCAGTGTGTACAGTATCTCATAGTGTTGCCACTCAGTAAATAGTGTTGGATATAATGATTGCCCAAAATTCTGCTCATAGCTTGATCATGTTTCCCAATTTTGAAATAACACTGAAAAACTGTAACCTCAATGGGTAGTAAAACATGCAAGAATAGAAATTTCAGAAAGAGCCTAAGTGCTATACAACTTAGTAAATCAAAGTCCTGTTGAACATACATACAATAACTAGCACCCATGACATTGTTAACTCAAGTTCATCACTGCTGCTGTTGACATAGCCTCTTTAATTTGATGGCATTTTGACTCAGGGAGAATGCAGTTTCAGCACAGTTATTCAGAATAAGGTAACTATATTCTAGTGACTGTTTTGCCATTAGGAATTACTTTCCCACAATTGAGAAAGACTGCTGTCAATTTAGTTATTATTTTTAGGAAATTCTTAGAAGTTCTTAGGAAATTCCTGGAAGAAAATACTTAGGTAAATGAATTTTGGCTGCCTAGTGATGATTCTTTTTTATGTTTTGTTTTGAGATCGAGTCTTGCTCTTGTCGTCCAGGATGAAGTGCAACGGCACAATCTCGGCTCACTGCAACCTCCACCTCCCAGTTCAAGCAATTCTCCTGCCTCAGCCTCCTGAGTAGCTGGGATTACAGGTGCCCACCACCATCCCTGGCTAATTTTCGTAGTTTTAGTAGAGACGAAGTTTTGCCATGTTGGCTAGGGTGGTCTCGAACTCCTGACCTCATGATCTACACGCTTTGGCCTCCCAAAGTGCTAGGATTACAGGCATGAGCCACCGTGCCAGGCCTCTTTTTTTTAAAGATGGAATTTCACTCTTGTTGCCCAGGCTGGAGTGCAATGGCATGACCTCAGCTCACTGCAACCTCTGCCTCCTGGGTTCAAGTGATTCTCCTGCTTCAGCCTCCCGAGTAGCTGGGATTACAGGTGCCTGCCACCATACCCAGATAAGTTTTTGTGTTTTTAGTAGAGATGGGGTGTCTTGAACTTTTGACCTCAGGTGATCCGCCCGCCTCAGCCTCTCAAAGTGCTGATTACAGGTGTGAGCCACCATGCCCAGCCACACACCTGGCTAATTTTAAAATTTTTTGTAGTGACAGGGTCTCACTATTTTGCCCAGGCTGGTCTCCAACTCCTAGCCTCAAGTATCTTCCCACCTTGGCACCCCAAAGTGTTAGGATTACAGACGTATGTCACCGTGCCTAGTCCTAGATTCTTGAAAGTATATTCTATTAATACCTATTCAGAAAGGGTTTCATGTTTGCTTTATTTCTGTATTTGAGTACTTAAATATTTCATTCATAGAAGTATGTAATGTTTTCTAATCCAGGACACTCAAGTCTATAGTATTTCAATGATAAAGTTCATGGAGTTTCCCAGCCCTACTAAAAAAAAAAAAAAAAAAAAAAAAAAAAAAAAGTTGTGCGCGGTGATTCATGCCTGTAATTCCAGCACCTTGGGAGGCCGAGGCGGGTGGATCACAAGGTCAGGAGTTGAAGACCAGCCTGGCCAAGATGGTGAAACCCCGTCTCTACTAAAAATACAAAAATCAGCTGGGTGTGGTGGTGGGCGCCTGTAATCCCAGCTACTTGGGATGCTGAGGCAGAGAACTGCTTGAACCCAGGAGGCAGAGGTTGCAGTGAGCTGAGATCGCACCACTGCACTCCGCACCACTGCACTCCAGCCTGGGCAACAGCAAGACTCCCTCCATCTCAAAAAAAAAAAGGCGGTCCAGGCACAATGGCTTACGCCTGTAATCCCAGCACTTTGAGAGGCTAAGGTGGAAGGATTACTTGAGCTGAGTTCAAGACCTGGGCAACACAGCAAGATCCTGTCTCTACAAAAGATACAAAAATTAGCCAGCTGTGGAAGTATGCACCTGTAGTCCCAGCTGCTACTTGGGAGGCTAAGGTGGGAGAATCACTTGAGCCCGAAATGTTCAGGCTGCAATGCCCCACTGCACTTCAGCATGGACAACAGAGTGAGGCCCTATCTACAATAAAAAAAAGGTTGGCTAAGTGCAGGGGCTCATGCCTATAATCCCAGCACTTTGGGAGGCTTAGGTGGGAGGATTGCTCGAGCCCAGGAGTTCAAGACCAGCCTGGGCAACATAGTGAGACCCTATCTCTATTTTATTTATTTATTTATTTATTTATTTATTTATTTTTTGAGACAGAGTCTCACTCTGTCACCAGGCGCCAGACTGGAGTGCAGTGGCACGATCTCGGCTCACTGCAACCTCCGCCTCCCAGGTTCAAGCAATTCTCCTGCCTCAGCCTCCTGAGTAGCTGGGATTACAGGCGCACGCCACCATGCCCAGCTAATTTTTGTATTTTTTAGTAGAGACGGGGTTTCACCATGTTGGCCAGGGTGGTCTCGATCTCCTGACCTTCTGATCCGCCCGCCTCGGCCTCCCAAAGTGCTGGGATTACAGGTGTGAGCCACCGCGCCCGGCCTCTCTATTTTATTTTTTAAAAGCCAGCTAAGTTGGAAGGGAAACAATTATTTCAATTTACATCCACAATTGTACAAGTATTTTAAATATGGATACAGTTAACAAGAAGGAATATTATTCAAGATAATAAAAAGTTTTGGAATAAAATAGAACATAATGTAAGAAATGTGACTTATGTAGTCCAGTAAAATACAGTCTAAAGTACATTCAAAATATGTTTATATTTATTGTAATTTGAAAGTAAGTTTTGTCATAACATGTATGACTACACATGACAAATTTCTTTTCTCTTCTCTTTTGGAGATGGAATCTCACTCTGTCGTCCAGGATGCAGTGTAGTGACATATCTTGGCTCACTGCAACCTCCGCCTCTTGGGTTCAAGCAATTCTCCTGCTTCAGCCTCCCGAGTAGCTAGGATTACAGGCACTACACTATGGCCAGCTAATTTTTGTATTTTTAGTAGAGATGGGATTTCACTACATTGGCCAGGCTGGTCTCAAACTCCTGACCTCAGGTGGTCCACCCACTTCAACCTCCCAAAGTGCTGAGATTACAGGCATGAGCCACCGCACCCAGCCACATGACTAATCTCTACTAAACTGCTAATCATTTGGAAGTGATTTTGATATATTAGGTCTCCTATCTACAAATTTAAAGAAATAGAAGATAGTGTCCTGAAGAACCAATAAATTGCACAGTATAATAAAAGGAAATGGTTACTAGTTGATAACAGAGCAAATCCCACTCAGATTGTGGGAATGTGAGTGGCTACTAAGCTTGCATGAATCACCAAGATGGTGAACAAATAGGAATGGTTAATGATTATAGTTGCTTTGCCAGAAGAAGGAAAGTTTAAGGCATGATACAATAATTGCATGTAAGAAAATAACTGGGCCAGGTGCGGTGACTCATGCTTGTAATCCCAGCACCTTGGGAGGCCGAGGCAGGCGAATCATGAGGTCACAAGTTTGAGACCAGCCTGGCCAACACAGTGAAACCTCGTCTCTACTAAAAATACAAAAATTAGCTGGGGATGGTGGTGAGCGCCTGTAATCCCAGCTACTCAGGAGGCTGAGGCAGGAGAATCTCTTGAAAACCCTGGAGGCGGAGGTTGCAGTGAGCCGAGATTGCACCAGAACGTCTCAAAACAACAACAACAACAAAACAGAATATAACTTATTAATCAAACCTGCTTAGTAAAGTTCTAATTGACAGTGAATTTTTCACTTGGATGGGAGAGAAAATGGTGACCAATACCTTTGATGTATTAGTTTGGCGGGAGGGGGTAGTTCAGGGGAAAAAAGACACTGGGGGAAAGAACTATGGGCCCAATAGGAAATTAATATCTGGAATAATATTTTTGGTCACCAAATAAGCTAGATTGCATCAGTGACTCTAGCAAAGACAATAATTTCTCAGATATTTATTGTGTGTGACCATGCTGAGTCAGAGGGTGTGTCAACCCAACTCTGGGTGGAAAGTGCTCAGAAAGAGAGAGGAATGATCTCTTCCTGGGTTAAGAGGACCTATTTAGTAAAATTCCTTGCCTGGTGCCCTAACCAGTATTTTGATGCCTGGGAAAAATTAACTATTACCCCCAGGAGGGAGCAGCTGACTTCCTTTACTCAACAGTAAGGATGAGGCATAATAATTAGGCTTTACATGAGGAAGGTCACATTTAAGAGGATGCTGAATACTGCCCAGGGTACAATACTGAGTAGGCACAGTCCTTGCTTAGTAACCTGAATTGTAAAGCTAAAAAGAATTGCATGTCACTGTATTAGAAGCATAAAAGCACCTATGATCTCTCTGGTGGTTTGCTTAGCAGAAAGGTTTCTGCCCCTTTTTAGGGTGTTTTTCACTTTCTGAAAATTGCTATTCTTACATATGTAATTACTGAATTAAACCACAAACATGACTAGAAGAACCAATTCCTACCAAAAAAAATAAGTGGAATAAGATGTGGATTCTCAAGACCCACCCCAAATATATATACATTTATATTTGAGTCTTGAGAAAAAAAAATATATACATATATAATTTTTTTGTTGTATGGTTTGTTTTTTGAGATGGAGTCTCGCTCTGTCACCTAAGCTGGAGTGCAGTGGTGCAGTCTTAGCTCACTGCAACCTCTGCCTCCCAGGTTCAAGTGATTATCCTGCTTCAGCCTCCTGATTAGCTAGGACTACAGGCATGTGCCACCATGCCGGGTTAATTTTTTGTATTTTTTAGTAGAGACAGGGTTTCACCATGTTGGCCAGGCTGGTCTCGAACTCCTGACCTCGTGATTTGCCTGCCTCGGCCTCCCAAAGTGCTGGGATTACAGGTGTGAGCCACTGCGCCCGGCATTTTACTTTTTATCAACTTAAATTTTGTTTTCCTACAGATTCTTCATTGAAAGAATATGGTATTTAAGACAATTATAAAGCAATATATTGTAAATTCTTTCAAATGTTCAAATGATCAAGGTATAAAATTCATTTTCTTATGCTATACCACGTTAGTTGATCCAGAGATAATCACAATTAAGTTTTTATTGTATCTGCTGAGATACTTTCCATATATAAACACCAATATATACACACATACATTATTGTACACTTATGTCCTTAATACATCCTGAAGCTCTTTCCATATCAGCATGTTGAGATACAGCTCATGAAACATCTGCATGTTTCATTTTATGATCATACAAAAAAATGTTTAAGCAGTTCCCTATTGATGGATAAATATTTTTGTTTTGTCTGACAAACATTGCAAATATACATCCTTTGTCTCACAATGAATCATGCCTTGAGTCTCTCATATTTGATTCAGATGAGACTTTGGACTTTGACTTTAAAGTTGATGCTGGAATAGCTAAGACTTTTTGGGGGCTATTTGGATGGAACGAATTTATTTCCCATGTGAGGACATGAATCTGGGGAGCCCAAGGTGTGGAATGCTATGTTTTGAATGTGTTGTCTCCAAAATTCATGTGTTGAAACCTTAATCCCAATGGAAGAGGGTTGGGAGGCAGGGCCTTTTGGAAAATGATTAGGTCATAGGGCTCTGCCCTCGTATTTGATTGATGCCATTATAAAAAGAACTTTCGGGAGCATGTCAGCTGTCTTTTGCTTTTCCATCTTCTGCCATGGGAGGACAGCAAGAAGACCCATGCCAGATACTGGCACCTTGATCATGGACTTCCTGGCCTCCAGAATTCTAAGAAGTAAATTTCTTTATAAATTACCTGGTGTGTCTCTTTAGGCTCACATGTGTAATTTCAGAACTTTGAGAGGCCAGGATGGGAGGAGTGCCTGAGCCCAGGGGTTCAAGACCAGCCTGGGCAACATAGTGAGACCCATCTCTATAAAAAAAACTTTTAAAAATTGGCCAGGTGCAGTGAGTTATGCCTGTAATCCCAGCACTTTGGGAGGTTGAGGCAGGCAGAGCATGAGGTCAGGAGTTTGAGACCAGCTTGGCCAACATGGTGAAACCCAGTCTCTACTAAAAATACAAAAATAAGCCAGAGGCCAGCACAGTGGCTCACGCTTATAATCCCAGCACTTTGGGAGGCTGAGGCAAGCGGATCACTTGAGGTCAGGAGTTTGAGACCAGCCTGGCCAACATGGTGAAACCCCATCTCTACTAAAAATACAAAAATTAGCCAGGCATGGTGGTGGGCACCTGTAATCCCAGCTACTTGGGAGGCAGAGGCACAAGAATCGCTTGAACCTGGGAGGCAGAAGTTGCAATGAGCTGGGAGCAGTCCACTGCACTCCAGCCTGGGCAATAGAGTGAGATCTGTCTTCAAAAAAAACCAAAAAACAAAAATAAGCTGGGCATAGTGGTCCATGCCTGTAATCCTAGCTACTCAGAGGCTGAGGCAGGAGAATTGCTTGAACCCAGGAGGTAGAGGTTGCAGTGAACCTAGATCGTGCCACTGCACTCCAGCCTGGGCAATGAGAGCAAGACTCTGTATCAAAAAAAAAAAAGTTCTGTGGAAGGATGAGAACCAAGTAGTCTATCAACTTTTTAAAATTAGTGGGGCATAGTGGCTCACACCTGTAGTTCCAGCTGTTCAGGAGGCTGAGGCAGGAGGATTGATCGAGGGAAGTTGAGGCTGCAGTGAGCTGTGATCATGCCACTGAACCCCAGGCTGGATGACAGTGAGACCTTGCCTCAATCAATAAATGGTCAATTAGTCACCCAGTCTGTGGTATTGTTTTAACAGCAGAAACAAAGACAACTAGCCATGGCCACTGTGTTACGTACATACCTCTATTAGAATATGTTATGACATTACTATAATTGATGCCTACATATCTTTTAGTATACTGTTAGCTTCTTCAGGATATGAGCTAAACTATATTTCTTTTGCAGTCTTGGGTAAATAATGTACTTGACACACAGTAGATACTCTGCAAATGTTTAATAGATGTTGGAGCTGAATTTCAGGCTTTGTAATGTCACAGAAACAGGAGTCAGAATAGCTGATCCAAACCCAAGATCTGCCCCTACCTTGCCTCTTATTCTTTCTGGCCTCCATTTCCACAATTATAAAATTGTGGATCTCAGCTCACTGCATCTTCCGCCTCCTGGGTTCAAGCAATTCAGCAGAAGAAATTTCTAAGCAGCAAAGCATTCAAGATGTGGCCTGGCTGATGCTAGCGGCCTACAATCAATAAAGGAACAAAAAAATAATTTAAATTTGTATCTTATATTTAAAAGGGAAGCAGAGCATATCAGTTTGGAAAATTCACAGGCTAGTCATGTGGCACAGAAGGAAAAAGCACTTTTAGGAGAGGAATACAAGCAGGCTACAGGAATATAGTTGCCCATGCTGCACTCAAACTCATTGGTTCAAGCAATCCTTGCTCCTTAGCCTCCCAAGTAGCCTGGGGTTATAGGATTGTGCCATCATGCTCAACTATTCACCTTATATTGCTGTCCAAAATGTTTTTATTTGAGGCAACCTGGGATAGTAAAAGTACTTCTAATAATTAAACACTCTTGCCATTAGTATCTAGTTGTATAACCATAGATAAAATTATTTAATATTTCTTGAGTCTCAATACCTACCATTAGCAGAGATTTAGTGAAGATAAGCCATAATATATTTAAAGCTTTAATGGCACTTATTTAGAAGGTCCTCAGGAAATTGTATTATTCTTCAAAGATCTTTCTAAATTGCCTTATTCACCTAAAGAGACTTGGCCTTGAGCCTTTGTAGACTTTCTCATTGGTGACTCCTTCATTGCTTAGAATGTTATGATTCCACCAGCCAGGTTATTCTCATCTACATGTATTTTTCTTACATCTGAGGACTCTTCTTCAGTGTTTTTCTCCAGCAATTATCTTCAATGTTTGTGCTTACAATAACCTTACTATTTGGCATTACGACACTAATATATGCCCATGAGACAGACTGAGCGCTACTTATCCCAGACAAGGTATTTTTCAGAGATTATGATTGTTCACCACAAGCTGCCCATCAGGTAGCCCAAGGATCCTGGATCAACTTAGCCATATGTCATCTTTTCTATCTGAATGCAGTATTCTCTTACCTACCATATGAGGTCTACACATATTCACTAAGAGTATTATGTAAAATAAAAAACTGGGACTAGGTCTCCTCAAGGTAAGCACAGTGCTGAGGGGTAAGAGATGGGAAGTTTGTTTTAAGTTCAAACACTTTAGGCAAGAATTTATACAATTTCAGGCAACTGGGCATTTTAAGCAAAGTACACAACTTCACGATATATCACTGAGGAGGGTAAAACAAACAGTTCTAAAAGCTGGTACAGGTGACAAATTTTGTGTAATTTTAAGTTTTAAATTTTTTTTGTAGAGACAGGATCTTGCTATGTTTCCAGGCTGGTCTTAAACTCCTGGCCTCAACTGATCCTTCTGCCCTGAACCCCAAAATGCTGGGCTTACAGATATGAACCACTGCACCTGCTGTTTTTAAAGACATTGTGACATCAGCCTGGCCAACCCTGTCTTCACCAAACCCTGACTCTACCAAAAATACAAAATTAGCCAGGTGTGGTGGCGTGTGCCTATAGGAGGATCGTCTGAACCCAGGAGGCGGAGGTTGCAGTGAAATGAGATTGTGCCACTACACTCTAGCCTGGGCAAAAAAAGAGTCAAACTCCGTTTCAAAAAAAAAAGCAAAAATTAACCAGGTGTGATGGCGTGTGTTTGTAATCCCAGCTACTGGGGAGGCTGAGGCAAGAGAATCAATTGAACCAGGGAGGTGGAGGTTGCAGTGAGCTAAGATCATGCCACTGCACTCCAGCCTGGGTGACAGAGCGAAGACTCCATCTCAAAAAAAAAAAAAAAGGAAAAGGGTATCCTATACTTGGGCTGAGCCTTTAGTGAAAACAGAAAATAATAACAAAACAAAAAAATTGTGAACATAGTTTTTGTTTGTTTGTTCTGAGACAAAGTCTTGCTCTGTTGCCCAGGTTGGAATGCAGTGGTGCAATCATGGCTCATTGCAGCCTCAAACTTCCCGGGCTCAGGTGATCCTTCCACTTCAGCCTATAGGCGTGTACCACCACACCCAGCTAATTTTTGTAGAGATGGTGTTTCGCTACATTGCCCAGACTGGTCTGTAACTTCTGGGCTCAAGCAACCCCCCAAAACTTGGACTCCCAAAGTGCTGGGATTACAGGTGTAAGCCACGACACCAGGTCTTAGATTAAAAAACAAAAAAAGAAAACAAAAACCAAAAAACTTTATCTACCTTTAATTATCTTCTAAGTTAACTAAGATTACTGCCTTTTTTTAAAAAAAAAAAAAATTCTCAGTGATCCTTATTCTGATTCCTTTCTGTTTTGACAATTAAAAATTATGAAAGCTGGTAGTTTTGTCTCCTATTACTGGAATAATTTAGTTGATTTAACACTACAGATGGTGTTAGGATAATGAATACGGAACATCAATGTGAATTGAAATTGTATCTCGAGACCTCCCTCATTCCAAAAGTGTGCATACATGTATAACTTATACACAAAAAAAGCCACATAAATCACCATGACATTATAAAAGCAGATTGAAGAGAAAATACAAAAATGTGTTAACCATTAAACTCAATACTAATTCTTAGAAGTAAAAACCTATGGAATCTGTATTAATGAGAGGAAATGATATGTTGCAGTCAAGAACAATGGACTTTGGAGTGAGTAAGAAGTATGTTTGAGTCTGTGTCTTTTGCTGTGTGGCCTTGGGCAAGCTATTTAATATACTCAGGCTTCAGTCTTCATTTCTAAAATGAGATAACAATACCATCTCATAGGGTTGTAGCAAGAACAAAAGATAATGCATGTAAAACCAGAGTGCTTAGCACACATAATAACGCTAAATAATCATCAGCCACTGTTATTATAATTATTAATTATCCCAGATACATATCTGAGCATGACTATATACTTTTCCTATTTACCCAGCTGGACAAAGTACTTAAATCTAGCACTAGAAAAAAGTGGGCTTTAATTGAAACTCTTTTCACTTCATCCATTTTATAGACATAAATGATTTACGAAGATACTCACACTTTAACAATTTCTTTGTATTTGTCACAAAGGTTATCAATGCTTTTAAGAGCATCTGCATAAAGTTTTATTATTTAACGTTACACATAATGCATGTTTTTGAAACTGCAAAGTTGATAATATCATTTTCAAATAGGCATAGCATAACCTTAAATATTACATGATTCAGGTTTTTTTTTTTTTACAAAGAAATAAACCTGTAAGGGATCACTCCACTATAGTTGTCCATTAATTATTTGTGGCAAAACTGGGCTCCTAGGAGATGCTTCAGCATATGGATGGTTCCTCAACTGCCTGGGCACCCTCTGTGACAGCTTTGACACATTTGGCCATTGTCTGTGAGGCTCTGCTAATTGAATCTGAAAGATATTAAGAAAATGTCATTTTGATAATACAACTTTTTAAAAAGCACATAGTGAAACTTTAATGCTGCACATATTTAGGGGGAAAAAAGATTATAAGGCCCTATGCAAGTATATATAATTACATGTAACCAACAGAGTCCAACGACAAATCCTTTACTGGCCAAATGCTTTATTATTTTTTTTTTTTTGAGATGGAATCTTACTCTTGTTGCCTGGACAGGAGTGCAATGGCGAAATCTAGACTCAATGAAACCTCCTCTTCCCAGGTTCAAGCAATTCTCCTGCCTCAGCCCCCTGAGTAGCTGAGATTACAGGCATGCGCCCCCTCAACCGGCTAATTTTGTATTTTTAGCAGAGACAGGGTTTCTCCATGTTGGTCAAGCTGGTCTCGAACTCCTGACCTCAGCTGATCCGCCCGCCTTGGCCTCCCAAAGTGCTGGGATTATAGGTGTGAGCCACTGTACCCAGCCCAAATGCTTTTAATTAACAATCAAGTAACTATAAAACAGCTAGACAGTGCAGCAGCCATTAAAAAATTACAAAAAAGGGCTATGCACACACATATAAATAGTATTACATATAAATAACCATATATAATTATTAACATAATATTACATTATATATGTATATAATATATATGTGTGTCACTGGAGGAAGAGTGATTAAAATGTTAAAAATAATTATAGTTATTTCTTGGCAGTAGGAATGTAGTGACTTTAAAAAAAATAACTTAGGTTCAGGGGTACATGTGAAGGATTTTTACACAGGTAAACTCATGTCATGGGAGTTTGTCATACAGAATATTTCATCACCCAGGAATTAAGCCCAATACCCAAGACTTGTCTTTTCTGCACCTCTCCCTCCTCGCACCCTCCACTCTCAAGAAGACTACGGTGTTTGTTGTTTCCTTCTTTGTGTTCATAAGTTCTTAGATAAATACTGCAGAAGTGATTTTTCGTTGTGCTTTTGAGCATAGGTACTATTTTACAACGAAGGTAACTTACTATCTAACTAAAATATCTATTAATAATCTTACAAACTATACCAAAAAATGTACTTTTAGATAGTTAAAATAATCTATCAACTATTAAGTACCTCATAACCTAGATGTTATATCAACTGTTCTAAGAATCTGCATTAAAGAAGTTTCAGTTTGTCTGCATTCTTAAAAACATTCCTAACAACTTACATCAGAAGCACTGTTTAACATGTTTCACATTTAAATGTTTTGATTCTTTTACCTATAATTCTCAGAAAAACCTTCAGTTATTTGTCACTTTGGAAATTCTCCCTAAATTGCTATACAGTGACTTTCCTTACAACAATAAATTTTTTTTTTTTTTTTTTTTTGAGATAGAGTCTCACTCTGTCACCAGGCGCTAGGCTGGAGTGCAGTGGCGCGATCTCGGCTCACTGCAACCTCCGCCGCCCAGGTTCAAGCAATTCTCCTGCCTCAGCCTCCCGAGCAGCTGGGACTACAGGCGCGCGCCACCACGCCCAGTTAATTTTTTTTGTATTTTTAGTAGAGACGGGGTTTCACCATGTTGACTAGGATGGTCTCGATCTCTTGACCTTGTGATCCGCCCGCCTCGGCCTCCCAAAGTGCTGGGATTACAGGCGTGAGCCACCGCGCCCAGCACAACAATAAAATTTTATATTTAAAATCTATTAATTGTTTGGATTTTCAAACTTTGCTTACATTTCAGAAACAAAAAAAAATTAGAGTACAATCAGAAAACAAGCTAATGTTAGTTTCAATGTTTGAAAACTGTCAAAGATTAAGAATTGAAAACACTACCAATCACAAATTGGAATTATAATACCAAATGAGGTGTTCTGATTACTTCTTACCTCTCATACTTGGCAGTCATGTTGACAATTACTTACCTGTCATGTAGAAGTCTTTTATAGTTAGCTGAGGTGGAACAAGTGGGTCAGCAAGAAGCTGCTGATTCACCAGCTGCACAAAAAAGAAGAGATCAACAATAATATGGAAAACTAGTACTGTTAAACCAGTAGATATACCATTATGAAAACTGCTCATAGGCGAGCTGTTACCTTTGAGAGCTCATTTGCTTGCTGGAAGTAATTAGCCCCTTCGATATCATCATATCGAACAAGATTAGGAGAGACTTCTTCCAATCTGTTCCTTACTTGATCCAGAGTATCATATGGAAGAGTTATCCCTGCAATCTACATGTCAGGTTCCCAAAAAACAACAAGAAGTGGCGCTACTGAAAAATCTATTATTGGTATCCATTAGTAGACATACATTCATGAAGAAACAGTTAAGCAGAGAACACAAATATCAAAAATTCTAATTCATAAACAGCTGTCAGTACATTAGTGACTCTATGAAATGATTAAAGAGATAATACTATGCCAAATCCAAATGTTTCTGCTAACAATACACAAAGTTTACAATGTATCATTATTTTAAAAGTCAGGATGCTTACTTTTACATTGATAAAGAGCTAACAGACATATTTTCAGGCAAAAGACAAGTCAACAATTTTTTTTTTTTTTTTTTTTTTTTGAGATGGAGTTTCGCTCTTGTTACCCAGGCTGGAGTGCAATGGCGCGATCTCGGCTCACCGCAACCTCCGCCTCCTGGGTTCAAGCAATTCTCCTGCCTCAGCCTCCCGAGTAGCTGGGACTACAGGCACGAGCCACCATGCCCAGCTAATATTTTTGTATTTTTAGTAGAGACGGGGTTTCACCATGTTGACCAGGATGGTCTCGATCTCTTG
This sequence comes from Alouatta palliata, assembly GCA_004027835.1. Lineage (NCBI taxonomy): Eukaryota > Metazoa > Chordata > Mammalia > Primates > Atelidae > Alouatta > Alouatta palliata. The sequence goes on from PVKV010002391.1 coordinate 144,200, forward strand.
ACCTCGTGATCCACCCGCCTCGGCCTCCCAAAGTGCTGGGATTACAGGCGTGAGCCACCGCGCCTGGCAAGTCAACAATTTTCAACAATAAAAGCACCAATTACAGGGCTAGTGCAGTGGCTCACACCTGTAATCCCAGCACTCTGGGAGAAAGAGGTGGAAAAATCGCTTAAGGGCAGGAATTGGAAACCAGCCTGGCCAACATGGTGAAATCCCATCTCTACTAAAAATACAAACATTAGCTGCGCTTAGTGGTACATGCCTGTAATTCTAGCTACTCGGGAGGCTGAGGCATGAGAACCGCTTAAGCCTGGGAGATGAAGGTTGCAGTAAGCTGAGATAATTTCACTGCACTCCAGCCTGGGCAACAGAGGGAAACTCTGTCTCAAAAATAAATAAAATAAAATAATAAAAGCACCAATTTCTAATTAATTAATTTGACAGAGTCTCGCTCTGTCACCAGGCTGGAGCGCAGTGGCTCCATCTCCGCTCACTAGAACCTCTGCCTCCCAGGTTCAATCGATTCTCCTGCCTCAGCAGCCCTAGTAGCTGGGATTACAGGTGTACATCACCACACCCAATTAATTTTTGTATTTTTAGGAGAGATAGGGTTTCACTGTGTTGGCCAGGATGGTCTTGCTCTCTTGACCTCGTGATCTGCCGGCCTCGGCCTCCCAAAATGCTTACAAAGGGATTATAGGCTTGAGCCACTAATTCCCCACAAATTCCTTTAAGAGACAGGGTCTTGCTCTGTCCCTCAGACTGGAGTGCAGTGGTGCAATGAGAGTTCACTGTAACCTTGAATTACTGTTTCTGAATACATGTTTCCTATAGAAATTGTTTAAATCATCTCTGCATTTCAAACTGGCATCATCCTTGACTCTGAAAATCATTCTAACAGGCTAAAATGTCAAATATCCCTTTAGCAGCATCACTAAGAAATGCCTCAGAAATTATACCTCAGAGAGTGCTCTTATAATTTTCCAGTCTTCTCTTGCCAAGCCAGGAGGTGTCACTGCTACTTTAGTCTGCTGAGCTCTCCCCTCAGTGTTGACATATGTAGCAGACTTCTCTGTGTAAGCAGCTCCTGGGAGAATGACATCAGCTATGGGAGCCCCAACATCACCATGATGTCCTGTACAAAGATGGAAAATGGCAAACCACATTTTTACTAAAAACTGATTTTCTACTGTACATGAAGATAGTATATATCATTTTAAATTCCATTTTGTAAAGTCACAAAAGTTTTTAAAATTAAAATAAAGCAGTGAAGTAATATAAATTAAAGTCCATCTCACCCCTAATTCAACTCCCTTCCCAAAGAAAATTATTGCTAAAGCATTTGGGCTAGGCACAGTGGCTCATGCCTGTAATCCCAGCAGTTTGGGAGGTCGAGGCAGGTGGATGACTTGAGACCAGGAGTTTGTGACCAGCCTGGTCAACATGGCAAAACTTCATCACTACTAAAAATAAAAGAAACATAAATGAATGTGGTGGTGTGTGCCTGGAATTCCAGCTACTCAGGAGGCTTGGGCCTAATAATCGTTTGAACCCATGAGGAAGAGGCTGCAGTGAGCCGAGAAGAGGTTGCAGTGAGCCGAGATCACGCTGCTGCACTCCACCCTGGGTGACAGAGTGAGACTCTGTCTCAAAAAAAAATTTTTCAGCCTGGCACAGTGGCTCATGCCTGTAATCCCAGCACTTTGGGAGGCCAAGGTGGGTGGATCATGAGGTCAAGAGATCAAGACCATCCTGGTCAATATGGTGAAACCCTGTCTCTTCTTAAATATACAAAAAAATTAGCTGGGTGTGGTGGGGCATGCCTGTAGTCCCAGCTACTTGGGAGGCTAAGGCAGTAGGACTGCTTGAACCCAGGAGGCAGAGGTTACAGTGAGCCAAGATCATGTCACTGCACTCCAGCCTGGCTACAAAGCAAGACTCCGTTTCAAAAAAAACTTTTTTAAATTAAAAAAAGCCGGGCATGGTGGCTCACGCCTGTAATCCAAGCACTTTGGAGGCCAAGGCAGGTGGATCACCTGAGGTCAGGAGTTCAAGACCAGCCTGACCAACATGGTGAAACCCTGTCTTAAAAAAAAAAAAAAAAAAGTGAAAAAGTGAAAAAGAAAAAAAATAAATAAATTAATTTAAAAAAAAAAGTATTTTCAGACAGACGCGATGGCTCACACCTGTAATCCCAGCACTTTGGGAGGCCGGGGCAGGTGGATCACAAGGTCAAGAGATCAAGACCATCCTGGCCAACATGGTGAAACCCCGTCTCTACTAGAAATACAAAAATTAGCTGGGCGTTTGGCAAGCGCCTGTAGTCCCAGCTACTCAGGAGGCTGAGGTGGAAGAATCGCTTGAACCAAGGAGGTAGAGGTTGCAGTGAGCCGAGACTGCACCACTGTGCTCCAGCCTGGCGACAAAGCAAGACTCTGTCTCAAAAAAAAAAAAAACAAAAAGTATTTTCTCAGACTATTTTATGCAAATACAAGTAAGTGTAATATCATACACACATATAAAATGGGCCAATAAGTATATTTATGCTTACAAACTAGAAATGCTTGCAAAGTAGAACTGCTCAGATGTACCAGTTTGAGAAATTTGGTAAAGCAGACTGAAATGGGGGAAGATGCAAAGACAGGAATATGACAGTAGTAATACTGAAAAAGGCATAATCGAAAAATTCAGAAACACTATCACCCATTAATAACAAAACTGGCAGAAGAAAAAAAGTTATTCAGAAAAGAAGACTTTTAGAAACATCTGAATCAAGTGTAAGAAGTTGCAGAATAGGCCAGACGCAGTGGCTCATGCCTGTAATCCCAGCACTTAGGAAGGCAGAGGCAGGTGGATCACCTCAGGTTGGGAGCTGGAGACCAGCCTGACCAACATAGAGAAACCCTGTCTCTACTAAAAATACAAAAAATAGGCTGGGTGTAGTAGTATATCCCTGTAATTCCAGCTACTTGGGAGGCTGAGACAGGAGAAGTGCTTGAACCTGGGAGGTGGAGATTACAGTGAGTAAGATTGCGCCGTTACATTCCAGCCTGAAAGCAAAAACTCCGTCTCACAGAAAAAAGAAAGTCATAGAATAATATATACAGTTTAATATAATTTGTGCACATTTGTATATGCGTACAAAGATGTTATGAAGTACGCATATCAAAACTGTCATTAATGATTATCTCTGGAAAGGACCTGGAACAGGATTTTAGTTTATTTATGTTACTATTTTATTAAAAAATAACATTTTTTATTACTCTGTCACCCAGGCTAGAGTGCAGTGGCGCGATCATGGCTCACTGTAGCTTCAACCTCCTGGGCTCAAGTGATCCTCCCACCTCAGTCTCCCAAGTAGCTGGGATCCCTGACATGAAGCACCACGCCTAGCTAATTTTTAATTTTTTTGTAGAAACAGGGTCTCCCTATGTTGCCCAGATTGGTCTAGAACTCCTAGGCTCAACAAATCCTCCTGCCTCAGCCTCTTAAAAGTGCTGGGATTACAGCATGAGTCACAGCACCCAAGGAACAGGATTTAGTTAATATATTTTGGTTTAACTTTTTTTTTTTTTTCTCAGATGAAGTTTCGCTTTTGTTGCTCAGGCTGGAGTGCAATGGCATGATCTTGGCTCACTGCAACCTCTGCCTCCTGGGTTCAAGCAATTCTCCTGTCTCAGTGTCCTGAGTAGCTGGGATTACAGGTGCCCACCACCACGCCCAGCTAATTTTTGTATTTTTAGTAGAGACAGGTTTCACCATGTTGGTCAGGCTGGTCTCAAACTCCTGACCTTAGGTGATCCACCCGCCTCGGCCTCCCAAAGTGCTGGGATTACAGCAGTGAGCCACCATGCTCAGCAAGTAATAATAATTTTTTTTTTTTTTTGAGATGGAGTCTCGCTCTGTCACCAGGCTAGAGTGCAGTGGTGCTATCTTGGCTCACCACAACCTTCATCTCCCAAGTTCAAGCAATTCTCCTGCCTCAGCCTCCCAAGTAGCTGAGACTACAGGCCACCATGCCCAGCTAATTTTTGTATATTTAGTAGAAACAGGGTTACATCATGTTAGCCAGGATGGTCTCGATCTCTTGACCTTGTGATCTGCCAGCCTTGGCCTCCCAAAGTGTTGGGATTAGAGGTGTGAGCCACCACACCTGGTAGGTAATAATTCTTAAAAGCAGTATCAACTATGTAACTAATAACACTTATGGTTTGTTTAAAAAAAATAGGTGCGAAAAGGGGGGTGTAAAATTCTCAAATGGAAAACATTCAATTCACTAAACATATTACTAAATGGTTTACAATATACACAATGTACTATTCTCTTTTGTTTCTGGTGTCACAGGTGATACTTACCTTGATAAATAATGAAACAGTCTTTTGGCAAATCCTGTCGTGTGATACAACCTCCATCTGCTCCCAGGAGAAACAGCACCTTGGGAGGGTTCTTCCGAACTGCTTCCACCCCAGGTTTATAGCCAAGGTCTAAAGCGGCTACTTGACTTGCAATCCTGTAAAACAATTACAGAATTTTACCATAACTGCAGTGTTTTCAATGTAAAAAAAAATAAATGTGATTCTCGGAATAATTTCATTGCTATCAGAAAACCTATTTTATTTATTTATTTTATTTTTCGAGATAGAGTCTCACTCTGTCGCCCAGGCTAGAGTGCAGTGGCACAACCTCGGCTCACTGTAACCTCTGCCTACCATATTTAAGTGATTCTCCTTTCTCAGCCTCCCAAGTAGCGGGGCCTATAGGCACGTGCCATCACATTCAGCTAATTTTTATATTTTTAGTAGAGATGGGGTTTCATCATGTTGGCCAGGCTGGTCTTGAACTCCCGACCTCAGGTAATCCGTCCATCTCAGCCTCCCAAAGTGCTGTGATTACAGATGTGAGCCACTGCGCCCAGCCTATATTACTCTTATAAGCAGAAAATAATCTTTTAAGGAAGAGGTCTAGAATAAATAAACTTTGAATAGTAGGGTTGATGTTTTGGTCTAACTTGCTATTGTTAACTATCTAGAAATAGCCATTCTGAGGACCTACTGTATATAATATAAATAGGTAAAACTTAGTAAAACAAGTTGGAAGCGTGCTTCTAAAGCCTCAGAAATGGTTATCCTGTGTGCCCCAATAGTCCTATTTTTAGAAAAATATCCTAAGAAAATAATATCAAGTGTAAAGGTATCTGTGTATCACTGTATTATTTAAGAAGTTAAAAACTAGCATCAACATACATGTTAAAAAGAATGGCTAAAAAAATTTATAGTATATTCATGATATTAATTAGCCATTAATGCTTTTATTTATTTATTTATTTATTTTTAATTTTTTTTTTTCTTCTTTTTTTTTAAAGATGGGGTGTCACCACGATGGCCAGGCTGGTCTTGAACTCCTGACCTCAGGTGATTCACTCACCTCAGCCTCCCAAAGTGCTAGGATTACAGGTGTGAGCCACTGCACCCAGCCAGAACGCTTTTATTTATAAACAATTTCTGGAAAAACAAATTCTGATCATAGTAGGAAATTCTCATTTGGCAATGAAAACCTATTAAAACCAGGATACAAAACTGTATTCACAGTATAACTTCACCTACGTAACTAAAAAGTATTACACAGCCACCAGGTAGAGTGTCTCATGTCTGTAATTCCAGCACTTTGGGAGTCCGAGGTGGAAGGATCACCTGAGGTCAGGACTTTGAGAACAGCCTGGTGTAGAAACCCTGTTTCTACTAAAAATACAAAAATTAGCCAGCTGTGGTGGCACACTCCAATAGTCCCAGCTACTTGGGAGGCTGAGGCAGGAGGGTCGCTTGAACCTGGGAGGTGAAGGCTGCAGTAAGCCAAGACTGCACCACTGTACTCCAGCTTGGGCAACAGGGTGAGACTCTGGTCTCAAAAAGTAAAATATTACACAAGATAAATAAAAACTAGAAGAAAATGCATGAATATAGCAATAATAATTATCTACACAATGTAGAATAAGGATCAGCTCCATTTCTGCTCATGTTTGTCTCTTTTCAACTTACCTAAATTAAACCTGCATTATTGATATAGTTAGAAATACAGGCCAGGTGCAGTGGCTCATGCTTATAGTCCCAGCAGTTCGGGAGGGTGAGGCAGAAGTATTGCCTGAGCCCAGGAGTTTGAGATCAGCCTCGGCAACATAGTGAGACCTCATCTCTACAAAAATACAACATTAGCTGGGCATGTGGCATGCGCCTGTTTTCAGCTTAAATAGCTTAAATAGCTGAAATACTTGGGAGACAGGGGTGGGAGATCACTGGAGCTCAGGAAGTCAGGGCTGCAATGGACTATGATTACGCCATTGCACTGAGACTCCGTCTTAAAACAAAAAACCAAATAATTAAAAAGAAAAAAGATCCTTCAGCTGACTTCTCACATTAGCTTATATTGTTATCATTTAATCAAAGAACTTGTTGCAATTTTTGAACCAAGGTATAACTAATGTAACAATTTTTAAAGTACTTCACTTTTTTTCTCAACACTCACTGCTATTTCAAGTATTTTTAATATTCCTTATCATCTTCGGCTCTTCTCATACAGAGAGTAAAGGTCTATGTCTATATTTCACACGTGTAACTGGGATAATGCTGCTAAATGTTGCTTGTAAATTAAATGTGACAGCGTATCAGGAACACATATACACACACAAAATTACTTGAATTTATAGCATATAAAGCAATTACTCAACAAACCTATGAAGGATATTCATAACTTTCCAATCACCAGTAACACCACTAGTCATCCGAATTTTTTGTGCAATGCTAGAAACAGCTGCAAGAATTGCTGCTCCATCATTTCTTTGTAGTGCAGAACTGCCTAAAACCACCATAGGTTTTTTAGCTTCCTTTAGGACCTTAAAAAAAAAAAAAAAAACTTTGATTTTAAAATATTACAAGTAAACTGAACAGCTAACCACATTTGCCTCTACAGTGTATGTTGTCCCAAGTCTTAGATCTAACATGAATGTCTTTGATTTGCTAGCCCAACATACAGGCACACATATACAACCAGATTTAGTTTAATACAAAGCATCTTGGCAATGCTACTGTGAAATGCCTGAGTGAATATCAGCTAAAACATATTTTCTAAAAGTAATTATTCAGAATAAAAAGCCTAGCAAATTATCCTGTGGTCAGAATGACTATGGGCAGGTCCCAGAAAAATTGGGAAACTTCTCTACAGAGATTCAGATGGTACTAAAGAACAGGAAAAACCATGCTGAAGTATCATGTCTACTATCTTCTATCTACTTACAGACAGGGAGGAAGAAGCAGGGAAAGCAATGATTAAATCACAATGTTGAATACCTAATATTTTTAAGGGTTTGTTTTAAACCACAGTAACCGAATGACAAAAACTGTGGGAGAATGCATCCCAAGAGTAAAGGAAACTACAGATTTCACAGAAGATGGACAAGTAAGTTGTAAAGTTATAAGCCAGGCATGGTGGCTCACGCCTGTAATCCCAACACTTTGGGAAGCTGAGGTGGGTGGATCACTTGAGGACAGGAGTTCAAGACCAGCCTGGCCAACCTGGCAAAACATCGTATCTACTAAAAATATAGGAAAAATTAGCCGAGCGTGGTGGCGTGTACCCATAGCCCCAGCTATTCAGGAGGCTGAGGCATGAGAATTGCTTGGACCAAGGAGGCAATAAGCCAAGATCATGCCACTGCATTCCAGCCTGGGCAACAGAATGAGACTCTGTCTCAAAAAAAAGAGTAAAGTTATAGAATACACAGCTTATTCTCCCACCCATCCTTTGTGTCATTCTTCAATAAATAGCTGGCCACAATCAAAGAATCGGCATGGAAATTATGCTGAGATATTATAAAGAGGAATATATTCATCACAAGAGAAACTTCCCAAGGAAATGTGAATAGTTCAGAGAAATAGTTTGTAATAGTCTCAAAGACACCGAAAAATAACACACTTCTTCTCATTTAAAAAGAGCTCAGGCCGGGCGCGGTGGCTCACGCCTGTAATCCCAGCACTTTGGGAGGCCGAGGCAGGTGGATCACGAGGTCAAGAGATCGAGACCATCCTGGTCAACATGGTGAAACCCTGTCTCTACTAAAAATACAAAAATTAGCTGAGCATGGTGGCACGTGCCTGTAGTCCCAGCCACTCGGGAGGCTGAGGCGGAGAATTGCTTGAACCCAGGAGACGGAGGTTGCGGTGAGCCGAGATCGCGCCATTGCACTCCAGCCTGGGTAACAAGAGTGAAACTCCGTCTCAAAAAAAAAAAAAAAAAAAGAGCTCAAAGAAGCAACGCTGAAGAGATTATTATATAGTAAGGAGATTTGCATCACTGAATTCAGGAAAGAACTGAAAGAGAAACAAATTAAAGAGCTAAATACCATTCCAGAAACAATAAAAAATTAAACAGGCTAGGTGCAATGGTTCACGCCTGTAATTGCAACGCTTTGGGAGGCTGAGGTGGGTGGATGACTTGAGCCCAGGAGTTCAAGAGCAGCCTGGGCAAAGTGGGAAAACCATCTCTCCAAAAAGTTGGCCAGGCGTGATGGTGCACACCTGTGGTCCCAGTGACAGTGGCAGTAAGCCAAGATTGTACCACTGCACTCCAGCGTGGGTGACACAGCAAGACCCTGTCTCAAAAAAGAAAGAAAGAAAACATGACTAAATACAGGGACAGCAAAGACAGGGTATAGGATACAAAACAAATGGAAAAAGAATAAAAGAACAAACGAAAAAAGATACGAAAGACCAGGCAAGGTTGACTCATGCTTGTAATCCCAACACTTAGGAGGCTGAGGTAGGAGGATCGCTTCAGGCCAGGGGTTTGAGACCAGCCTGGGCATCACAATGCACCCCATCTATACAGAAAAAATTAAAAATTAGCTGTGAATGGTAGTGCATGCCTGTAGTCCCAGCTACAGGGGAGCCTTAGGTGGGAGGACTGCTTAAGCCCAGGAGTTGGAGGCTACAGTCAGCTACAATTCTGCCATTGCACTACAGCCTGGGCAACAGAGTGAGACCTTAAAGAAGATTCAGTATCTGCATTGCTATATTTTTTTCTTTTGAGATGGGGTCTTACTCTGTCACCTAGGCTGGAGTGCTGTCACATGAAGTCAGCTCACTGCAACCTCCACCTCCCGAGTTTAAGCTATTTTCCTGCTGCAGACTCCTGGGGAGCTGGGATTACAGGCATGCGCCACCAGGCACAGCTAATTTTTAAATTTTTTTTTTTATTATATATATTTTTTTAAAAGGCTAGTCAAGTGAAGCAGTGGGAGTGGAGAAGGAACAAAGAAATCTGTAACTGGTTGTGATCAATTAGTTGTAAACATCACTGCACTCAGACCAGTCTTAATTTTTATTTAATTTTTATTTTTTAGTAGAAACAGGGTTTCACCATGTTGCCCAGGCTGGTCTTGACCTCCTGACTTCAGGTGATTTGCCTGCTTTGGTCTCCCAAACTGCTGGGATTACAGGTATGAGGCCACTGTGTCAAGAGTTTGTTTTTTTTTTTTTTTTTTGACATGGAGTATTGCTCTGTCACCAGGCTGGAATGCAGTGGCGCAATCTCAGCTCACTGCAACCTCTGCCTCCTGGGTTCAAGTGATTCTCCTGCCACAGCCTCCCAAGTAGCTAGGACTACAGGCGTGCGCCACCATGCCCAGCTAATTTTTCTAATTTTAGTAGAGACGGGGTTTCATCATGTTAGCCAGGATGGTCTCGATCTCTTGATCCTGTGATCTACCCACCTCGGCTTCCCAAAGTGCTGGGATTACCGGTGTGAGCCACTGAGCCCGGCCATCAAAAGTTCTTAATGAAGAGAACAGAATTAATGGAAAATATATTTAAATCTATTATAGAAGAAAATGTTCTCTGAAAACACTAGTCACCTACCATATGGGGATGGGAATTAGAAGAAAGGGAGACTTTTCACTGAATATTTTAAAATATTTTTGATCTTTTAATCATGATAATGTTTTGTCTATTGAAAATAAAGAAAAAAGCTGGGTTTTGCTACTTCATCCTCTTGCACATCACCTTCCTCCCTACACCTGAGACTGTAAGTGAAGCAACCATCTTGTAGCGACAAATGTGTAGAGAGACACACACTTTCACGTGTCAGTGAACAAACACACTGATGACAGCAAAGCAGGAAGGCAGGCTCTCTTTGATGGTATCCTTGGATGACTGCATCATTTTTCCAAGTGCCTACCTTCAGATCTCCTTGTGTGACAAACAGAAACTTCTTAGTTTTTTTATTTTTTTTTGAGATGGAGTTTTACTCTTGTCCCTCAAGCAGGAGTGCAATGGCACGATCTCAGCTCACTGCAACCTCCATCTCCTGGCTTCAAGCAATTCTCCAGTCTCAGCCTCCCGAGTTAGCTGGGATTACAGGCTAATTTTTGTATTTTCAGTAGAGACGTAGTTTCACCATGTTGGCCAGCCTGGTCTTGAACTCCTGACCTCAGGTGATCTGCCCACCTCGGCCTCCTAAAGTGCTGGGATTACAGGCATGAGCCACCACCCCTAGTGAGAAACTCCTTATTTATTTATTTGTTTGAGATAGAGTTTCGCTCTTGTTGCCCAGGCTGGAGTGCAGTGGCTCCATCTTGGCTCACTGCAACCTCTGCCTGCAGGGTTCAAGCGATTTTCCTTCCTCAGCCTCCCGAGTAGCTTGGATCATAGGCACGCCCCACCATGCCCAGCTAATTTTGTATTTTTAGTAGAGATGAGGTTTCTCCATGTTGGTCACACTGGTATCAAATTCCCAACCTCAGGTGATCCACCTGCCTTGGCCTCCCAAAGTGCTGGGATTACAGGCATGAACCACAGTCCTCGGCCAACTCATTAGTTTTTTAACCACCACCACCACCACCATACGTACATTCTAAAATAAAGAGAACTTTGTATCTTTAGAGTGAAAGTACACTCTGTCCTATAACACATCACCTTTAAGACATATTTTGGTGAAGTTACTGAATTTCAAGAATGATAATCAGAACAGGGTTTGGGGCGGGGTGGGGAAATAAAGTTTACAGGCTTCTTCACTAGCAAAAGGCAGTGTCTACAAAGCTCAGAAAGGGAAAAAAGTCTGACCCTGGAATTTCACATCTTGACAAGCTGTCTTTTCAGGAACACACATTCTCAAACTAGCAAGAACTCAAGGAATAGAGGCAACCGCGAGCCACCTTCGGGGGAAAAGAACAATAAAGCCAACAACAAAATGAATCGAAGAAAGAACTCAACTGAAAAAGACATGTAACTCTGAAATGAAAATAGAAGGACTGGTAAAATTTTAAGGAATAACTCCTTTTGCAATAAAGAAAGATTTACTTGAAGTCGAAAGTGCAATTCTTTCAGTTTTACTTCGATTTCTTTTCAGATAATTTCAAGAAAATTAAACCCTGGTAATTAAAAACTGCATGTACAGTAAGATCTCATTTTTATTTGACTATTCATCCATCTTGCTTTGCTCTCTGTATAAATGGAGAGATGATTATGATGTTTTATCAATACCTGTTTTCAGGTGGTGGGATTTTAGGTAATGTTTTACTTTCTTCCTCATGTTCTTTTCAGTATTGGTATTAATTTTAACAATCACATAGGATTATTACAAAATCAGTTAAGTTTAAATATTAATTAAACATCAACAAGAATAGATACATATAACTTCAGAGCACCTGGCTAAATGGATGGCTACCCGAAGCAACGTCTTGAAGAATTTTGGGGGAGTCTCCCAGGTGGTCATAGTTGTAAGTGAGGTCCACTGGACTGCCTATAAGGGCCACTTTTAAGTCATTATGCAGCCAGCTGAAATAAAAACAACATTTTTAGAAGCCAATAACTAAGCTAAGCACTTACCCGTCTCATCAATGCTAAGTGATACATCTATTTACTATTACAAAATGCTAAAAACACAAAAGCCCTGATAATACATTTAACAGATATAATTTACTATGTACCTTACAAAACAGTGTTACAAAAAAGCATGCCAAGACAATTCAATGCATTAATTTGCTGTGTAGAAATGCTATCTAGGCCACACGCAGCGGTTGGGAGACCGAGGTAGATAGATTACTTGAGGTCAGGAGTTCGAAACCAGCCTGACCAACATTGTGAAATCCCGTCTCTGCTAAAAATACAAAATTAGTTGGGCGTGGTGGCGCATGCCTGTAGTCCCAGCTACTTGGGAGGCTGAGGAGGCAGGAGAATCGCTTGAACCTGGGAGGCAGAGGTTGCAGTGAGCTAAGATCATACCACTGCACTCCAGCCTGGGCAACAAGAGTGAAACTCCGTCTCAAAAAAAAAAAAAAAAAAAAGAAATGCTCTATTCAGTCAGCTATAAACAAATATTTTAATTTTGGAATTAATCTGTAATTTTTATTTTGCAGTATTTACATGGCAGTGTCATTTACCTCTTAATTTTCCATTAAGGACATTTGAACATTTTCATAATTCATGGAAATATATTATGTTATATTGATATTTATTCTCTATGGCAGAGAACTATGGCTCCAACTCCTCCAAAAAGTCGTAAGTGGGCCGGGCACGGTGGCTCAGGCCTGTAATCCCAGCACTTTGAGAGGCCTAGGTGAGCTGATCACAAGATCAGGAGTTCAAGACCAGCCTGTCCAGTACAGTAAAATCCCATCTCTACTAGATAAACAAAAATTAGCCAGGCATGGTGGCATGCACCTGTAATCCCAGCTACTCAGAAGGCTGAGGCTCGAGAATCACTTGAAACCAGGAGGCAGCGGCTGCAGTGAGCCAAGATTGTACCACTGCACTCCAGCCTGGGCGACAGAGAAAGACTCTGACTCAAAAAAAAAAGTCGTAAGTGCAGTGACTATATAGTCTGGTTTGTCTGAGACAGTGCTGTTTTTTTTTTTAACCTGTTATCCTGATATAATTAATAATTTATCCTTTCATTCCCCTAGTTTAGACAATAAACTACATGGCTACCCTCTTTATAAGTCTCTAAGATGTAAATTTAAAAGAAAGAAGTCATGTTACAAAGTAATTTGTGAGACTAATTGCAATGTATGACTCCAGAATGGATCCTGAGGAAAGAAAAAAACTGTTATAAAAGAAATTATGAAAAAAATTAATGAAATTTAAATACAGTGACTTATGAAATAATACTGTATCAAAACTAAATTTCTGGCTGGGTATAATGGTTTACGTCTATTACTTTCAGCACTTTTGGAGGCCGAGGCAGAAGGAACACTTGAGCTCAGGAGTTCAAGACCAGCCTGGGCAACATGGTAAGATCCTGTCTCTACAAAAAAATTTTTTTTTTTTTTTGAGATGGAGTTTCGCTCTTGTTACCCAGGCTGGAGTGCAATGGCGCGATCTTGGCTCACCGCAACCTCCGCCTCCTGGGTTCAAGTAATTCTCCTGCCTCAGCCTCCCGAGTAGCTGGGACTACAGGCACGAGCCACCATGCCCAGCTAATATTTTTTGTATTTTTAGTAGAGACGGGGTTTCACCATGTTGACCAGGATGGTCTCGATCTCTTGACCTCGTGATCCACCCGCCTCGACCTCCCAAAGTGCTGGGATTACAGGCGTGAGCCACCGTGCCCGGCCTACAAAAAATATTTTTAAAAAACTAGCTGGGCATGATGGTGCATGCTTGTAGTCCCAGCTACTCAGGAAGCTGTGGTGGGAGCATCATTTGAGCCCAGGAGGTCAAGGCTGCAGTGAGCTGTGATCATGCCACTACATCCTAGCCTGGGTAACAGTGCAAGATCCTGCATGAAAAACCAAAAAAACTAAATTTCTTTTTTTTTTTTTTTTGAGACAAGAGTTTCACTCTTGCTGCCCAGGCTGGAGCGTAATGGTGCGATCTTGGTTCATCACAACCTCCATCTCCCGGGTTCAAATGATTCTCTTGCCTCAGCCTCCCGAGTAGCTGGGATTACAGGCATGTGCCACCATGCCTGGCTAATTTTGTATTTTTAGTAGAGACGGGGTTTCTCTATGTTGGTCAGGCTGGTCTTGAACTCCTGACCTCAGGTGATCCACCTGCCTCAGCCTCCCAAAGTGTTGGGATTACAGGGGTGAGCCACCGCGCCTGGCCGAAATTTCTTGATTATTTCAGAGAATCCTCCTTGTTCTCAGGAAATCCACACTGAGAATTTAGGTATAAAAGGGCACCATGTCCACCAGAAACTTCCAAATGATTAAGAAAATTAGATTCTCTCTCAAACGCACACATACATATGTACATATATATATACATATATGTATATATATATACACATACTGAGAATCAGAATACAAATATGGCAAGATGTTAACATCAGTTAATCTATGTGAACAATATACAAAATGGTATACAAAGACCATTTCAAGCATCTTGAATTATTTCAAAATAATAAGCTAACAAAATAAATTTAAAAGACCAGCAGAGAGAGGAGAAAATGGACCTATCAGAAATTGTTACAACTGGGCATGGCAGTTCATGCCTATAATTCCAGTACTTTGAGAGGCCAAGGTGGAAGGATGGTCTGAACCCAGGAGTTCGAGACTAGCCTGGCAACATGCCAAGGCTCCATCTCTAAAAAATTAAAAAATTAGAAAATATTTTAAATAAGAAGAAATTGTCTTCCAGTTATCTTCTGGAGTCTCATTACCACCTACACTATTAGGAAGACGTCATTTTTCACAAACATAAAAATTACATAAATATTTTTAAACCTTGAATAAATATTACCAACCTCTTTCGAATTCTAGCATTAAACAGCGGTGCCTCAAAACGTGGATTTGTACCAACCAGAAGTACAACATCTGCCTCTTCCACACCAGCAATTGTAGTATTAAGAAGATAATTGGAACGCAAATCTGTGCTAGAAATACAATACATAAAATGCAAATTTAAAACTAATACATACAGAGAATCCATGACATATTCTCATATCATCAAACCCATTGCATTCCCAAACAAAAAATTTTATGAAGTATTTCTAAATTAAATGAACATTTCAAATACTTATTATTATTTTTTTTTAGACAGCATCTCGCTCTGTCATCTAGGCTGGAGTGCAGTGGCATAATCCTGGCTCACTGCAACCTCCACCTCCCTGGTTCAAGCAATTCTCCTGCCTCAGCCTCCCCAGTAGCTGGGATTATAGGCACACACCACCAAGCCTGGCTAATATTTCTGTATTATTAGTAGAGACAGGGTTTCACCACGTTGGCCAGGCTGGTCTCAAACTCCTGACCTCAGGCAATCTGCCTGCCTTGGCCTCCCAAAGTGCTGGGATTACAGGAGTGAGCCACTGTGCCTGGCCTCAGATACTTATTGATAAGTGGATTCCTCTATTTCCTACAATTTCTGGTTTGACCTTGTCTATATGTGAAAATAAATTGGGGGATATACTGGAGAATCCAGGTTGTCTCATTTTATACATAACTTCTAACTAAAAGAAGAAAGGAAAGCCTAGATCCTAGCTTCATATTTCTCACCCAGCTCCTGCAGTAGGGAAGACCTCTTCAGTGCATAATGTGTCAGAGTCCACTCTATTAAGCAAATCTTTGAGAGCTACTAGGGCTTCAGCATCCACCAAGCCACCTGCAATTGCTGCCACATCTTTGCCTTGAAAACTCTGCAACTAGAAATAGATGAAAAGGGCATCACCAAGAAACCTACATGCAGCAAATACCACAATGAAATATTCAGAAAATAAAACAGTAATTGTTTTTTAGTACAAAAAAAGTTAACAGATTTCTCTTTAAAAAGTTTTACAACACAGCCAGGCTCGGTGGCTCATGCCTGTAATCCCAGCACTCTGGGAGGCCAAGGCGGGCGGATCACCTGCAGTCACGAGCTGAGACCAGCCTGGCCAACATGGTGAAAACCCATTTCTACTGTAAATACAAAAATCAGCTGGGCGTGGTGGCACATGCCTCTATTCCCAGATACTCGCAAGGCTGAGGCAGGAGAACTGCTTGAACCCAGGAGATGGAGGCTGCAGTGAGCCAAGGTTGAGATTGCGCCACTGCACCCCAGCCTGGGCAACAAGAGCAAAACTCCATCTCAAAGAAAAAAAAAGTTTTACAATAATTATTAATCTACAAGTGAGAACCTGCAGAGGTATTATGTGGGGCCACAGCTAATAACATCAGCTTGGAAGGAAGCTATTTGTTTTATACTTAGGAACAAAGGCACTTCAAAATGAGGTCTGGAGAATAAAGGAGAACTACAGTTACCTTAAATGAAACCTCCTCTGAAGTATCTGCCTTTCCCTGTAGTGCTTCATGTTGTCTTTCTCTAGTAAGAAAACTATTCCCTCCACTTGTGCTCTGGCATGCTCATATTCATTCTCAGAATCTTCTTTAAGAATCACCTCTATAGAAAGGCATTTTTTTTTTTTTTGAGATGGAGTCTCACTCTGTTACCCAGACTGGAATGCAGTGCTGCAACCTCAGCTCACTGCAACCTCCAAGGAAAACACTTGATATGCCTGTCCTAGTTAGGCATCCCTCCTATGTGCTCTTACTCATATTACTCCCTATATAATTACTCATAGCTGCATATAATAATTGCTGAATTGTGCAACTTCCTCCACTACAAGATTGTAGGATGCAGGAACCATGTCAGTGGTTTTTATATCCCTTAATCTAGCATAATATCTAGCATATGTCCTCAATAGATGTTTGTAAAATGAAAGATTAAATCATAATCTTAGTAATAGGAAAAAAGGGAAGAAACATATGTCCCCCCTCCCCCGCTTCATGGTAAAGATGTTTCTTGATCATCGCAAACACTATTTATTTCCATTTTTACCATTCCAGCTACACGAGAGAGTGCATCCTCCCAGGAAGTATAAGTTAAAAGCCCTTTTTCGTTTCTGACCATCGGCTGGGTAAGTCTTTGACGTTTTAGCCCATCATAGGCAAATCTAGAAAACAGAAATTACACCATTGTGGAGTCTTGCTAAAGAAGCAACTATAATTTTCAAGTTTAAAATCAACAAAAAATGTTATTAAAATACAGTGCTGGTTAAAGTGCCAAATATCTAAACACCTGGACACAAGTAATTATTCCAGATACTTTTAAAGATGAATAGATTTTATGAACTTCACCTAAAACTAAAATACCGTCTAAAAGTTTGATTTCTTCCCTTAAATCCATATAAAAAGTTTGATTTCTTATACTTTTAGTTAACTGAACAATCTTAAAATTACAAAGAGAGCTGACAGCTAAAAAAGGCAAATCATTTTTATTTACGAAACGTGAGTACCTTTAGATATTTTCTTTCAAGCAATCATCCCGCCTTGGCCTACCAGGGTGCTGGGATTACAAGTGTGAGTCACCGTGCCCAGCCTAGCTTCTTTTCTCTAATGAACACACTGAAATAAGCTGAGAATGTATCAATCTACTTCAATTTCTCCATGTGGGAGGAAAAAAGATCTTTCTCAAAGTAAATAAAATATCCAGGATTGACTTAGGACTATTAAAGTCAGTATTATCACAATATATAAGCAGTTCAGATTCCAGTAGTCTATATTCAGTAACTACTTTGCAAATATAAAAGATAACTCTTTAAAACTGTTATAAAATTTCCTTTAAATAAACTGCAAAAGTTAAGGCAAACAATATAGCATATACCTGGTTTTATCAGAGATCCACTCTTCATTGATGTCCTCATGCATACGTGGCAAAATCCTCATCACTTCTCCAGTTCTTGTGCTAACCACAATATTACTCCCAACTGCATCCATTACATCAATGGATTCTGTCTTTCTGAGAAACACATAAGGTGTTTTTTATGGTGCTTTTGAGAATGAAATAAATTTCTGTTACCTGGTTTACCAAAAAAAATTCTTACAATTAATTCCCTTTCTGAATTATTAAAACTATGAAGCTCAGAGGAATTAATAAAATAACTCCCTACCTTTTTTTTTTTTGCCATAGGGTCTCACTCTGTTGCCCAGGCTAGAGTAGCATGATCATAGTTCATTGCAGCCTAGAACTCCGGGGCTCCAACAATCCTCTCAAGTCATTTTAAATTTTTTTTGTAGAGACAAAGTCTCATTATGTTGACCAGGCTGGTCTTTAACTCCCGGCCTCAAGCAGTCCTCCCACCTTGGCCTCCAAAAATGCTGCGATTACAGGTGTGAGACACTGCTCCCAGCACACCTATATTTGAACACATAAATTCCTGGCACAATAATGAAGGCTTTAAAACTATTACCTGACATAGAAGCTAGTTTGAAGAGGTTCCAATTAGCCAAATCTGGGATGATCAACAAAAGGGGCAGGATTTCTGTCTATGGGAGATTAAGGAGTTCAACAAACCTTCCCATTGAAAAGCAAAAGTAAAGCTGGATAAAAATCACAAAACCCACCATCTTAGCAGTTTGGAAATCTACTAAAGGCACACAACAATGTGGGAAGCTTTTATGCACTGAAAAACTCATGGCTGGGCTCAGTGCTGCTCCTATGCTCCTCTCCGGCCCCTCGAAACGGAATTTTGTTGAATGTGGGGCAGGCTGTGAAAACGAGAACTTCTTTGCTACAGAGGGAGACAACTCATTTAATTTGGAGCAATAGGCAAACTTGTCTGTGGAGGTGATCCTTGGAGGTCATCATAGCTGAGGATAGTCAAGATTTTACTAGCCTGAGGTTGTAGTGGTAATTGCAGCAAGCATTCCTAGCTAAGGCTGCTGTATGCACAGGTGAAACCAGAACGGACTCAACCTATTCACAAACTCCTGGACAATACTGAGACCCAAAGGGCCCAGTGCAAAGTAATATAACAGCTGGGCAGACTTGAAAATAGCCTAAACTTTTGAAGATGCTCCTCTATCCACATACAGATCCACTGGCAAAGAACATAACTCTTATTAGGTCAAGGTGTTTGAAGTATAATCATACCTGACTACTAAACTATGCAGACACAGGTGAACTCCTAAGCCTCATTGAAAAATAAAATCAAGAATATTAAAATATGTTCAAAGAACCAAAGAATATCACGTTTAAATATTAAAGGGGATGTATGACAACCACGAATCAGCAAGCAGAGATTCTCACTGAGGATACAGAAATTAGGCAGAAACAAAAAGCCAAATCCTAAAATTGAAAAGTATAAAGTTTGGGTGGACGCTGTGGCTCACACCTGTAATCTTAGCACTTTGGGAGGCCGAGGTGGGAGGATCACCTGAAGTTGGGAGTTCGAGACCACCAACATAGAGAAATCTTGTCTCTACTATGAATACAAAAATCAGCTTGGCGTGGTGGCACATGCCTGTAATCCCAGCTACTTGGGAGGCTGAGGTAGGAGAATCGCTTGAGGTGGAAGTTGCAATGAGCTGAGATCGTCCCACTGTACTCCAGCCTGGGCAACTAAAGGTCAACTCTGTCTTAAAAAAAAAAAAAAAAAAAAAAGAGAGAGAGAGAGAAAGTAAAGTATAAAGTTTAAAACTGGATGATAATTTGCTATGTAAATACTCACACCTCAGGCCGGCACAGTAGCTCATGCCTGTAATTCCAGCACTTTGGGAGGCTGAGGCAGGCAGATCATGAGGTCAGAAGTTCAAGACCAGCCTGGCCAACATGGTGAAACCACGTCTCCACTAACACAAAAATTAGCCGGGTATGGTGGCAGGCGCCTGTAATCCCAGCTACTGAGGAGGCTAAGGCAGAGAACTGCTTGAACCCGGGAGGCAGAGGATGCAGTGAGCCGAGATCATGCCACTGCACTCCAGCCTGGGCAACAATAGCAAAACTCCGCCTAAAAAAAAAAAAAAAAAATTCATATCTCTTGCATCTATCTACTCCATTTCTTGGTTTAATTGAGAGAATGAGAGATATATACAGAAATTTATGAACAGCAATGTTTTTTACAGATATGTAATCATAAAGAAACATAAATAAACTAAATGTCTATTAACAGAAACTGGTTAAGTAACATGACATTCCTAATGGTTGAAAACTTAATATACAACAACATGGGAGACTATAAATTTAAAATATCAACATTATTAAACTCCTTGGAAGAACACATGAAAAATAATTTTGTGGTTGAGTACTTTATAATTAATTTCCAAGAAAACTACAATTAATTTGTACAGGTTCATCCTAAGTACTTATCTTCTATTTAAAGAGTTTTACTTAAACAAACAAAAAGTCAACAGACCAAAACAACTGAAACTCAGGAAGAAAGTGAACCCTAATTTTTTTTTTAATAGTAATGAATTAAGGACAAAAAATAAATTATCATAAAATACAAAGATACCTTGTTTCCCAAGGCCGGGCAGTAAAGGCATAGGGCTTAGAGGTGAGGGCACCTACAGGGCAGATATCAATGATATTTCCAGACAGTTCAGACATGAACATCTTTTCAATGTATGTACCAACTTGCATATCATTTCCTCTGCCTGTTGTTCCCAAATCATCAACTCCCGCAATCTCACTTGCAAACCTACAAGATAAAAAATGTGCCATCAAATGGTCAAGTCCAGTAAAATTATTTCCTTATTCATGATAACAAAGAGATGATGATTTTCAAAACACTAAAAATAAATGACTGTATTTTCAATGGTGAGCACAGTCCTAATAAAAAATAATTAAATGTCTGCATTTTATTGAGGTGTAACACATATGCAGAAACTTGTACAAATCATATGTGTACAACTCAGCAAGTTAAGAGTGAAAGCGAATGCTTGTAGATTTTAATTTTTAAATCCACCTGATGTTGGTACTACTTGAAAGTGAACTTATTTTATTGGTATATCAAAAATAGCATCCCTCTTCTCCCACCCAACAAAAATAGCCATTCAGTCCAAAGTTATTATTCATCAAATTGTGACTATTAAGTAAATATACAATGATATTCTATAATGTAAGAAACTAGGAAAAAAATTTACCTGATGCAGCGAGTACACTGTATACATCTTGTCATGATGGTCTTTACCAATGGCCCGATGTTTTTGTCTTCCACAGCACGTTTCCCTTCTAAAAATCGGCTCCTATCATTTCCAAACATCATGGACTGGTCCTTAAGTAGATTATGAAAGAGTCAATCTAATGCTGCTAATAAAATTAAAATCTGAGACAACCAAAAAGATTGACAGAATTCTACTACATACCTGCAGATCACATTCACCTCCCTGGTCACAAATAGGACAGTCCAGTGGGTGATTTGCTAGTAAGAACTCCATCACACCTTCTCTGAAGATTGTAACATATAAAATGACTCTCAAATACACACATACTGACATAAACAGCTAGCACTCAAAATGACCTATAAGCTTTATTATTCATTTATTTTTTTGAGATGGTGTCTCACTCTGTTGCTCAGGCTGGAGTGCAGCGGCATGATCTTGGCTCACTGCTGCCTCCTGCCTCTGCCTCTCGGGTTCAAGCAATTCTCAGCCTCTCAAGTATTCGGGATTACAGGTGCTCACCACTACACCTAGCTAATTTTTGTATTGTTAGTAGAGGCAGGATTTCATCATTTTGGTCAGGCTGGTGTTGAACTCCTGACCTCCAGTGATCCTTCCTAGCCTTGGCCTCCCAAAGCGCTAGGATTACAGGCGTGAGCCACTGCGCCAGGCTCACCTACAGGCCATTTAAACAACTTTCATAGATGTGTATACATATATGTATAAATATACATACATATATATATTTGTTGAGACAGAGTCTTGCTCTGTTGCCTAGGCTGTAGTACAGTGGCATGATCTCGGCTCACAGCATCCTCCACCGCCCCAGGTTCAAGGGATTCCCCTGCCTCAGTCTCCTGAGTAGCTGGGGCTACAGGTGTGTGCCACCACGCCTGGTTAATTTTTTTGTATTTTAGTAGAGACAGGGTTTCACCATGTTGGCCAGGATGGTCTTGATCTCTTCACCTCGTGATCCGCCGTGCCCAGCCAGGTGTATATTTTTTTATACAGTTAATAGTAATTTTACATTTAGTATCAGAAACGCCAATTAACTATCATTCTGGTAGTTGTTTTTTTAACAGACAGGATTTTGCTATGTTGCCCAGGCTGGCCTCGGACTCCTGGGCTCAAGTGATCCTTCCACCTCAGCCTCCTAATTATCATTCTGGTAGTATTAAACACACAATCTGGAAAATACTTAGAGAAGCCTAGAATAAAGTATCATTAGAGGACCTAGAAAATTATTATTTTTGGTCTGGTTTGGTGGCTCACATCTGTAATCCCAGCACTATAGGAGGGAGGTCAAGGTAGGATGATCACTTGAGGCCAGGAGTTCAAGAACAGTCTGGACAACATAGTGAGACCATATTTCAAAAAAATAAAGAAAATTGTAACTTTTTTTGGCGGGGATGGAGTCTCACTCTGTCACCCTCACTGGAGTGCAGTGGCAGGATGTCAGCTCACTGCAACCTCTGCCCCCTGGGTTCAAGTGACTCTCCTGCCTCAACCACCCAGGTAGCTGGGACTACAGGTGCCTCCATGCCCAGCTAATTCTTTTTGTAGTTTTTAATAGAGACGGGGTTTCACCGTGTTGGTCAGGCTGGTCTTGAACTCCTGACCTCATGATCCACCTGTCTTGGTCTCCCAAAGTGCTGGGATTGCAGGCATGAGCCACCGTGTCCAGCCAGAAAATTATAACTTTGAACAATACCGAATGATCAAAAGTTGCTGAACGGTCCTCAGAAAATATTCACATTAATTCAAAACAAAAACAATCAGTGCCAGTACAAATACATCAATGAAATAATAGCTTAATAAGTCCAGATTCACCCTTTATCACAAGTTGAGCAATTTACTAAGCAAGGATTTTTAATGTTGATCCTAAAGCTCAATACCATAAACTCCTGACTTGACCTCTTCTACTATGTATTGCTCCTAGATGCCAAGCACACCAACTTCTTCAGAGTTTGATATTAAATTCTTAATTTATGGGAAGGTCTAAAAAACAAAACGGCAATTTTCTGCTTTATGAAAGGCTACAACATTGAGTAACATTAAAGTACCTGGCTTTCTTGGACTTTTCTGAGTTTGTCAGGATATTCCAACCCTTCATTACTGGCATGGCACAAGCAGCTACAACCTGGGATTTCAATTAAAAAAAAAATGTGTATTTGTATTTATTTGTAATTACAAGCAACCCAATATATAAAAATGTTAAATTATATAAAAACATTATACACTGGATAACAGGCAAAGAACAGAGTATTTTTTAAAACTAAGTTTTCATATTCATAGTATGATGATCTGGTACTTCGCATTTATCTCAGAGATAAAACATTCTGGTTCTTAAGTTTATTCTAATAGTCAATGCAATTTTTTATTCTGCTCTGAAATAGAACCCAAAGAACTATGCTTTGATTAGCAGGCACTACTTAGTTAAAAATTGCATACACCAAAACGAAGCTACTAAAAGTAAACCTCTTCCCTGCAACCCTTTTCTCTATTAAAAATGGCAAGGCATCAGCAATTCTAACGTTCTCCTTGGCAACTCTACACCCTAGTTATAAATCACACAACCATTTGGAAATACTGACAGCTGTAAATCACCTTTAATTTCTAGATCTGTTACAATTATATGGCATATGTGTTTATAAAGCACTTCTCTGTTTCCAGTTTTGAAATGAAGAGAATCAATTGTACAAAAGAATTAAATTTATAGATAAAAGTAAAGAGGGCTAGGTTTTCCACTACAATATTGATTCTAAATAAAGTTTGCTGCAAGATTTAAAGTTTTCTACCTTCTACAGCATGGTATAGAATTTTAGGTATCAAGTACCTTAGGAGCTTTCTCAATTTCAACAAGGCACATCCTGCAGTTTCCAGCAACAGACAACCTTTCATGATAACAGAATCGAGGGATCTGCATGCCAACCTTCTCACAAGCCTAGAAGACAAAGTAAAAAAAAAAATGCCTTAAAATAACCTGACTTCACTGCTGTTATTGCTGAAACACACATACACAGCCATCTTTTTTTTTTTTTTTTTTTTACAGCCATCTTACTACTACTATCTATCTACGTATCTTCATTCATTCTTATTTCACCCCGTTTCTCTGCCCTTGATTTTTAACCCCTCTCTCCTCTGAAGCTGCCTCAGAGGATCTTAGGATCCTTGGCATGACTTCACCTTATGTGGAAGAAACTGGATAAAGTATCCTTCGACTGTGCTAATGACCTGACCTCCCATATCCGTTTTGAACTGTTGTCCATAACGTCCCTTCAATCTCTGTCCCAGTGGTTTCATACCTGGACTTCTTTGCCTCGCTCTCTTCCTTTGGATTAGAGATTTCACTACACATCATCTAGCTGGCTATGATTTATTTCTGTCTTTGGCTCCTATATCCATCCCACTCAGAACTCACCTCCCACTGTGGCTGAGGTTTTTCCCAGTTCCTATTTACCCAGTAAGGGGGATTATCCCTGCTCTCCCAATTGTCACCTACCCTCCTCTGCAATTTCTTCCTCCTTTTAGTCCCTTAAATGTTCAAATTTCCTCTAGAGTCACTTCCTCCATCCCCAGACTTCATTCTAAAGCAATCTCATCAATTTCCAGTGTTTAAATTCCTTAGTTAGCAAAAAAGTGTTTCCTTTGTGCAGGATGCAGGTATAGTAGTGAACAAGACAGACAGTGTCCCAGTCTTCACACTAGCTGACATTCTTTATGATGATTATGTCCAAACTTTCATCTGCAGCTGTTAGTCCTCCACTTCTCCAAGCTTCAGATTTACAGGCATTTGCATGTGTATGTTCCACAGACAGCTTAAATTCAAATGATCTCTCCCCTCTACATACTTCAAAATAACCTAACAAATGCAGAAAACCACAAAAATTCCTCTGCTCTCTTTGAATTCTAAAGGACTATCTGTCTGTTTCTCTACTGAAACTTCTTTTGTGTTTTTTTCCCCACTACTGAAGCATATTGGGAAGTTCTGTATAACAGGGGGAGAAATTCCTCTGCTCTTCACATTCCTGAAGGCCTGTCTACATTTCATTCTCCCTTGAATCTACCCTCTTGTTTTCATTCCCATCTCCACTAGCTATTTTAGGCCTTTTTGTATCCTGTTCCAATAATACAAAATGCTTTTTCCTTGTCTCTTATTCCAGTCTTGCTATTCTCCAAACCATCATCCTCTACAGTCACTGTTACCCTGCTTAAATAGGCAACAAAACTTCTGATGGATCAAAATATAAGCTCTTCCACGTAGCAGACATTGTATTTCATGACTGGACCTTCCTGTCCTCAATAACTTGATTTCCTGTGATCTCATCTTCTACTTATACCCTATGTTTCATCAATATTAAACTATTTGAAGCTTTCAAAACATGACAAGCTATCTGCCTTAACTGATTT
The DNA here is from genome assembly GCA_004027835.1 of Alouatta palliata. Taxonomy (NCBI): domain Eukaryota; kingdom Metazoa; phylum Chordata; class Mammalia; order Primates; family Atelidae; genus Alouatta; species Alouatta palliata. Next base: position 169,515 of record PVKV010002391.1, read on the forward strand.
TTCCATACGAAATGCAAGCATGTCCTTCTTATTCACATATGAACACACCTGTTCATCCTTTAACACTTCCTCAAGGATCACCTGAGGCACCCGACATCTCTTTCTACCACCTCCTGTCCCTGCCACAACTTTTCATTGTACCTTAAACACACATTTATACCATAGTTTGTGCTTACATGTCTGTGACTGGCAGATAGTCTAGAAAGGACTCCTAAAATGAACAAAGAACATTTAGATCTGTGACAACTTACAAACGGTGTGAAGCATCACCTCTCTATGACCAATTTATTATTTCTGGAGGAATATGAAGAAATTAAATATATAGAGCATGAATTTAAGCACATGCTACCCTCCGTTTACCTGCTTTGTAGGATATATTCCTATACTATTAATCACAGAAAGGTTGTACGAAAGTGAAAAGCATCAAGCAGGCCCACAACAAAAGAAGGTTATTTTTTCACAAACTTACCTATAGTAACTAATTTAAGTTACTTCAATTTCTTAATGGGTATTCATTTGGAATGCAGAAACGAAACAAAACTCCCACAGTTCACTAAAAATGCCACCAACAAAAAACGATAGCGCACTTTCAAGTGCCAAGATTTAAAACGAAATAATATTAATATGATTTTGCTACATACAGTTCTTTTAAAGATTTACTAACACTTTAAACAGTATAAAGGAAATAAACTAGTATTTTTTAAAAAAATCATCATACACACAAAATAAAGAATTAGAATGTATGCCTACTTGGAGGACGGTCGTTCCTGGTTCTACCATGACAGACTGACCATCGACAAATACTTCAATCAAGTTGCTTGCTGCTGTGGCAGTTGTTCGAGCTGACCATCAAAGATATTGAAGTAAAAAACAGATTAACAGAGTTTAATTTATTATAGCAGATGGTAATGGACGAATTAACTCTAACTACAAACCCAAAATTTTTCATTCCGTATTATTCCTCTGTATTTCTCTAGATGCAAACTTATGGTTATCTATTTTTGATAGTAGTTTAAACTAAAATTTTTCCTTTGAGAAGGAGTTGTGCTCTGTTACTCAGGTTGAAGTATAGTGGCACAGAATTGGCTCACTGCAACCTTCACCTCTCAGATTAAAGCGATTCTCCTGCCTCAGCTTCCTGAACAGCTGGGATTACAGGCACATGCCACATGCTCACTAATTTTTTTTTTTTTTGTTTTTGAGACGGAGTTTCGCTCTTGTTACCCAGGCTGGAGTGCAATGGCGCGATCTCGGCTCACCGCAACCTCCGCCTCCTGGGTTCAAGCAATTCTCCTGCCTCAGCCTCCCGAGTAGCTGGGACTACAGGCACGTGCCACCATGCCCAGCTAATTTTTGTATTTTTAGTAGAGACGGGGTTTCACCATGT
>PVKV010002392.1:0-60260 GCA_004027835.1 Alouatta palliata
GCTGGAGTGCAATGGCGCGATCTCAGCTCACCGCAACCTCCGCCTCCTGGGTTCAAGCAATTCTCCTGCCTCAGCCTCCCGAGTAGCTGGGACTACAGGCACGTGCCACCATGCCCAGCTAATTTTTGTATTTTTAGTAGAGACGGGGTTTCACCATGTTGACCAGGATGGTCTCGATCTCTTGACCTCGTGATCTACCTGCCTCGGCCTCCCAAAGTGCTGGGATTACAGGCGTGAGCCACCGCGCCCGGCCAGTACTCTTAAAATTAAAAGATAAATATTAATGAAAAGAAAAACATTAAAGTTCAAGAACTCATATAAAATATTTGTGAAAATCTTTATCACAGCTAAGTTGGGCTTAAGTCAAATAAAACAATTTAGGATTAAAGGAGAAAGGCTGAGTCATCTCTACTCGCTGTGTATTCCCATCAAGGAGGCATAGGTTTTTCCTAAAGATATTCATCCCATTAACATTGATCTCAAAGATGAATTTGCAAATTTGAATTCTCTCATATTACCAGCTTTTCTAAGTGTATTCATATGGTGGAGAACAAATGAGCCTCACATTACTTTAGTCCATGAATCACTTTATGAAACTCTACTAGGCTTAAATTTTAAAATTCTAAATTATTGGACACATTTTTACTTAGAATCATTAACTGAAAATTCATTTATTTCTGCCTTGTTGCATGCCAGTAAGGGAATTAAAGATCATGTTTTTAGCTACTCCCTGGATGAAGGAAAATAGAAACATGGGTCTCAGTTGAGTGCACCAAGCTGTCATGCTCATATTTGTTGCCAGCTGGTCACCTGTTGGCAGTGCCAGCAGAGCGCCCTGGGACTAAATTCATCCTGCCTTCTACATCCAACATCAATAGACCATCTCTGTCACAACGTCTACTCCCCGTGCAAGCCACTTCATTAAATAGAAAACCTCTCTGCTTAAGTGATGTCTAGTTATCAGCTTGCATTTTAATACCTAACAAATTAAAAACTGCGTGAACTTTGAGGCATATTTTTCCATTCTACGTTGTTTTAAGGGACACCCATCTTTTTGCAACAGAGTACATTTTTGTCTCACAAACACACAGCTGAAAAGGGCAGTGACAAAAATAATACAAAAATGAAACGACTCACTTCAAACATCTTTATTAGTTATTATTTCCATTAGTGCGTTTTATGCCACAGATATTTTGTTCTTATAATCTCATCTTCTTTATTTTCCCTTTACCTACCTTAGTTCTTTATTTTATCCTCAATAGGCATGTCTCCACCACGGAAGGAAGATGAAGAAATAGAAAACAGGTCACCAGGACACCATAAAATGCAAATGATATATCATTAGGAACACAGTCATTTAACAGATCAGGCTGAGAATATGTCATTAACAATGCAGACAGAAGATCACCATCTTCCATCATCATCTGAATTTAGAAAGTACCTCCAAAGGAATTGTTTACTGCTTTGCCTGCAAAAAGTGCTACACACAGTAAACCAAAGAGACAAAACAGCCTTTAGTGGATTGTTAGAGCACTTAAGGAGGTGTAAATTGCAATTAGCCATATGCTGGACTTTCACAGCCCAATAAGAAATATGTCTGATGGTACAGCATCTCCCTGACCCAATTTTTCAGGTCAAAAGCAGAATGGCTGTTGAGTAAGGAATAAGCCACAGAGGAGAGCTACAGAAACGATTCCTTTCTCTGGCTTCCAACTCAAGTCAGAACTCTTTTTGCATGTTTGTGATGGCAGTCATGTTGCTGAGTTACTCTGGATGCCCAACCAGAGTTTCTACTTTGGAAGATGGGAGGGAAGGAAGGCCCTGTTCAGCTCAAGTGCCAATCCTAAAATCATTGTGGGTCAAAGGACACATTAACTCTGTTCACAGAGGAATCAGAGTGCAAATGTGTTACAAAGATAATGTTCTCTTTTTTTTTTTTTGATACAGAGTCTCACTTTGTTGCCCAGGCTGGAGTGCAGTGGAACACTTTCGGCTCACCGCAACCTCTGCCTCCCAGGCTCAAGCGATTCTCTTGCCTCAGCCTCCCGAGTAGCTGGGATTACTGGCACCCACCACCACACCCAGCTAATTTTTGTGTTTTTATTACAGACAGGATTTCACTGTGTTGGCCAGGCTGGCCTCAAACTCCTAACCTCAGGTGATCTGCTCGTCTTGGCCTCCCAAAGTGCTGGGATTACAGGCGTGACCCACTGTGCCCGGCTGATAATATTGTTCTATATTAATATTGACAAAGTGGTTCAGAGATTGGGACCTACATACCTGAGAGTGGTCTGAGGTATTGGCAGAAAAAAACACAAACTTTTGAGAACTTGGTTTCATGTAGTTCTCTGTTGACTATGTGACTTTCAGTATGTCTCTTAACCATCTTATCATACTTTTTAAATTCCCATAGCCTTAATTTATCATTTTTATTATATGAGGATTGGACTTGGTGATTTTTTTAAGAAGTGGCATTCAAAGTGTTTGTGTATGAGTGTACATTCTTCCTGTACCCTCATAGTTCTGAGAGATCCCATAACTTTCATTAGCTTTGCAAAGGTTCAGGGACTAAAAATAAGTGAAGGAATAATCTTGGCCCTGGCGGATTAACTGTAGGAATAGAGAATGAAACAGAATATTCAAAGTCTTGTGCTGGAACAAATAACTTTCAGGATTTGATTTGCTCTGTTTGGCTGAGAATAAGATGCTTCTGATGCAAATGAAGACTGATAAAGAAAATGAGTTTCTATTGTTTAAAATGCAATATGATCTTTGGTTCAAATAGCTGTATGCCAGTAAATTAGGGATTAATTTGGTTCTGAAAATCATGCAAATTCTCTTTGTGAATTTGTGCATTAATGTAACTTTCTACTAAGTGATTTTCACTAAAGGGAGATAAGATTTGGCTACATTCTTAAGGCAGATAAACACAGAGACAAGAGCCATGAGAATGAAGAAGATTTAATGGATATCATCCTTCTCTATAATCTGCTTGGTTCACATTGCTTTGGGGTTTTTAGTTATTTTATTATTATAATTTTTGAGACAGAGTCTTGCTTTGTAGCTCAGGCTGGAGTACAGTGGTGTGGTCAGGGCTCACTGCAACGTTGACGTCCCTGGCTCAAGAGATCCTCCACCTCAGCTTCCCAAGTAGTTGGGATTACAGGTGCATGCCACCATGTCCAGCTAATTTTTAAAACTATTTTGTACAGATGACATTTCATTATGTTGCTCAGGCTAGTCTTGAATGCCTGGAGTCAAGTGATCCTTCTGCCTCGGCCTCCCAAAGTGTTGAGATCACAGGCATGAGTCACAACACGTGGACATCACATTACTTGTGTTTTTATTTCATGATCAGATAATAGAGCAAGCATGCGAATTCCACAGTCTACAACTTCATTCTCCTTCTCCTTGCCATCACCCCACCCATCCCATCCAGAACTACTGCCAAGAAGAAAAAGTCTTCACTGGAATGCAAGCTCCACAAGGAGGGTTTTTGTCTGGTTTAATACTGTATTATCTCTAGAACAGTGCTCAGTACAGAGTAGGTGCTCAGTACAGAGCAGGTCCTCAGCAACCATGTGCTGAATGCATTTTAATACTGATGATTTTCAGAATGGTTTAGGATTTGTGACCTCTCCTTTCTCAGCCTGAGTACATTAAGTATCTCAAACTTGATTCTCTGAAATCTACTTTGGTTTCCTATTTTCTAAAAGCGGTGGAGAGGGAGAAAGATCATTATGGCGGATGGGAGACAGGATTAGATGACTCAGACAGAGCAGTGTGCGGGGGCTTGCATTGTGAATTTTAGCTACAGACTGACTGCAAGAACAAGCCAGCAATCCCAAGAGGACCCACAGACCCTCTGAAAGAAGCTGACTGCTCCTGCAGGACCCACGAGACACCCCAAAAATTCAGCCACAGCAAGACCCGCCAAGGAGAATCTGAACTCAGACACGCCTAGCCCTGACCTACCTTGATTGTCCTTCCCTACCCACCGTGGTAGCTGAAGACTCAGGGCATATAATCTTGGGAGTTCTAGGGGCCCACCCACCACTGGTTCCTCTCCATACTACCACAATTGATGCTCTCTGGAAAGGAACTCCTCCTGGCAGGAGGCCAACCAGCACAAAAATAGAGCATTAAACCACCCAAGTGAAGAACTCCCATGGAGTCCATTGCACTCCCCTGCCACCTCCACTGAAACAGGCACTGGTCTCCACAGCTCAGAGACCCACAGATGGTTTACTTCACAGGACTCTGTGCAGATAACCACAGTACCAGCCCAGAGCGAGGTAGACTCACGGGGGGGCTAGACTCAGGACAGAGACATCATCAATGCAGTTTTGCTCACAGAAGCCACATCCATAAGAAAAAGGGGAGAGTACCACATCAAGGGAATACCCCATGGGACAAAAGAATCTGAACAACAGCCTTCAGCCCTAAATCTTCCCTCTGACAGAGCTTACCCAAATGAGAAGGAACCAGACAACCAACTCTGGTTACAAGGCTCTTTAACACCCCCGCAAAAATCACACTAGTTCACCAGCAACGAATCCAAAACAAGAAGAAATCCTTGATTTACCTGAAAGAGAATTCAGGAGGTTAGTTATTAAGCTAATTAGGGAGGTACCAGAGAGAGACATAGCCAAATGCAAGAAAATCCAAAAAATGATACAAGAAGTGAAAGGAGAAATGTTCAAAGAAACAAATAGCTTAAAGAAAAAATAAAAACTTCAGGAAGCATTGGACACACTTAGAGAAATGCAAAATACTCTGGAAAGTCTCAGCAATAGAATTGAACAAATAGAAGAAAGAAATTCAGAGCTTGAATTAAGGTCTCCAAATTAACACAATCCAACAGAGATAAAGAAAAAAGAGTAAGAAAATATGAACAAAGCCTTTAAGAAGTCTGGGATTATGTTAAATGACCGAACCTAAGAATAATCGGTGTTCCTGAGCAAGAAGAGAATTCTAAAAGCTTGGAAAACATATTTGGGGGAATAATTGAGGAAAACTTCTCCAGCCTTGCTAGAGACGTAGACATCCAAATACAGGAAACATAAAGAACACCTGGGAAATTCATTGCAAAAAGATAATTGCCTAGGCACATCATCATCAGGTTATCCAAAGTTAAGATGAAGGAAAGAATCTTAAGAGCTGTGAGAGAGAAGCACCAGGTAACTTATAAAGGAAAACCTATCAGATTAACAGCAGATTTCTCAGCAGAAACACTATAAGCTAGATGAGATTGGAGCCCTATCTTCAGCCTCCTCAATCAAAACTATTATCAGCCAAGAATTTTGTATCCAGTGAAACTAAGCATAATATATGAAGGAAAGATAGTCTTTTTCAGACAAACAAATGGTGAGAGAATTCGATACTACCAAGTCACCACTACAAGAACTGCTAAAAGGAGCTCTAAATCTTGAAACAAATCCTGGAAACACATCAAAACAGAAACTCTTTAAAGCATAAATCACACAAGACCTATAAAACAAAAAAACAAGTTAAAAGGCAAAAATATAAAACAAAAAATCCAAGGTACACAGGTAAAAAATAGCATGATGAATGCAATGGCACCTTACATCTCAATACTAGCATTGAATGTAAATGGCCTAAAGATAAAGAACCTCAAAATGGATAAGAACTCACCAGCCAACTATCTGCTGCCTTCAGGAGACTCACCTAATACATAAAGACTCACATAAACTTAAAGGAGTAGAAAAAGGCATTTCATGCAAATGGACACCAAAAGTGAAAGGGGGTAGCTATTCTTACATGAGACAAAAAAACTTTAAAGCAATAACAGTTAAAAGAGACAAAAAAGTTGTCCAACAGGAAAATATCACAATCCTAAACATATATGTACCTAATACTGAAGCTCCAAAATTTACAAAGCAATTACTAATAGACCTAAGAAATGAGACAGACAGCAACACAACAGTAGTGGGGGACTTCAGTACTCCACTGACAGCACTAGACAGGTCATCAAGAAAGAAAGTCAACAAAAAAAAAACAATGGATTTAAATGATACCTTGGAACAAATGGACTTAATAGATTACAGAACATTTCATCCAACAACCACAGAATAAACATTCCATTCAATAATGCATGGAACTGTCTCCAAGATAGACCATATAGTAGGCCATAAAATGAGCCTCAATGCATTTAAGAAAATTGAAATTATATCAAGCACTCTCTCAGACCACAGTAGAATAAAACTGGAAATCAACTTCAGAACGAACCTTCAAAACCATGCAAATACACAGAAATTAAATAAACTGCTCCTGAATAAGTGTTGGGTCAAAAACAAAATCAAGATGGAAATTAAAAAAATTTTCTTTTCTTTTTTTTTTTTTGAGATGGAGTTTCACTCTTGTTACCCAGGCTGGGGTGCAATGGCGTGATCTTGGCTCGCTGCAACCTCCACCTTCTGGGTTCAAGCAATTCTCCTGCCTCAGCCTCCCAAGTAGCTGGGACTACAGGCACGTGCCACCCTGCCCAGCTAATTTTTTGTATTTTTAGTAAAGATGGGGTTTCACCATGTTGACTAGGATGGTCTCGATCTCTTGACCTTGTGATCCACCTGCCTCGGCCTCCCAAAGTGCTGGGATTATAGGCACGCACCACTGCGCCCAGCCTAAAAAATTTTTCAAACTGAATGACAGTAGTAACACAACCTATCAAAACCTCTGGGATACAGCAAAGGCAGTGCTAAGAGGAAAGTTCAGAGTCCTAAATGCCTACATCAAAAAGACTGAAAGTGCACAATAGACAATCTAAGGTCATACCTCAAGTAACTAGAGAACAAGAACAAACCAAACCTAAACCCAGCAGAAGAAAGGAAATAACCAAGATCAGAGCAGAACTAAATGAAAGGAAACAAATAAACAAAATACAAAAGATAAATGAAACAAAAAATTGGTTCTTTGAAAAGTTGAATGAAAATCCAAATAACCTCATTAAGAAACGAAACAGGAGATATTACAACTGACACCACTGAAATACAAAAGATCATTCAAGGCTATGATGAACACTTTTATACACATAAACTCGAAAACCTACAAGAGATGGATAAATTCCTGGAAAAATACAACCCTCCACGCTTAAATCAGAAAAAATTAGATATCCTGAACAGACCAATAACAAGCAGTGAGACTGAAATGATAATTTAAAAATTATCTATAGAAGAAGTCCAGGACCAGACAGATTCACAGCAGAATTCTACCAGACATTCAAAAGAATTGGTACCAATCATTTTGACACTGTTCCACAAGACAGAGAAAGAAGAAACCTTCCCTAATTCATTTTGCGAAGCCAGCATCACCCTAATACCAACACCAGGAAAGGACATAACCAAAAACAAAACTACAGACTGATATTCTTGATGAACACATATGCTAAAATCCTTAACAAAATACTAGCTAACTGAATTCAACAATATCAAAAAGATAACCCACCACAGTCAAGTGGGTTTCATACCAAGGATGCAGGGAAGGTTGAACATATGCAAGCCAATAAATGTGCTATACCATATAAACAGAATTAAAAACAAAAATCACACTATCATCTCAATAAATGCAGAAAAAGCATTAGACAAAATCCAGCATCCCTTTATGATTAAAACTATTGGCATACAAGGGACATACCTCAATGTAATAAAGGCCATTTATGACAAACCCATAGCCAACATAATACTGAATGGGGAAAAGTTGAAAGCATTACCTCTGAGAACTAGGACAAGACGAGGATGCCCATTCTCACCACTCTTCTTCAAAATAGTACTGGAAGTTCCAGCCAGAGCAATCAGACAAGAGAAAGAAATAAAGGGCATCCACATCAGTAAAGAGGAAGTCAAATTGTCACTGTTTGCTGACCATATGATAGTTTACCTTGAAAACCCTAAAGACTCCTCCAGAAATCTCCTAGAACTGACAAAAGAATTCAGCAGGCCAGGCTCAGTGGCTCATGCTTGTAATCCCAGCACTTTGGGAGGCCGAGGCAAGTGGATCACCTGAGGTCAGAAGTTCAAGACCAGACTGCCTAACATGGTGAAACCCTGTCTCTACTAAAGATACAAAAAATTAGCTGGGTGTGGTGGCAGGCACCTGTAATCTCAGCTACTTGGGAGGCTGAGGTAGGAGCCTCGCTTGAACCCAAGAGGTAGAGGTTGCAGTGAGCTGAGATCGCACCACTCCACTCCAGCCTGGGTGATAAGAGCGAAACTCCATCTCAAAAAAAAAAAAATTCAGCAAAGTTTCTGGATAAAAGATTAATATAAACAAATCAGTAGTGGCCTTCTATACACCAATAGCGACCAAGCAGAAAATTAAATCAAGAACTCAACACCTTTTCCAATAACTGCCAATAAAATAAAATATTTAGGAATATACCTAACAAAGGAGTCAAAAAACCTCTACAAGGAAAACTACAAAACACTGCTGAAAGAAATCACAGATGACACAAATGGAAACATATCCCATGTTCATGGATAAGTGTAATCAATATTGTGAAAATGACAATACTACCAAAAGCAATCTAAAATTCAGTGCAATTCCCATCAAAACACCACTATCATTCTTCACAAAATTAGAAGGAAAAACAATTCTAAAATTTATACAGAACCAAAAAAGAGCCCACATAGCCAAAGCAAGACTAAACAAAAAGAACAAATCTGGAGGCATCACACTACCTGATTTCAAACTATACTATAGGGCCATAGTCACCAAAACAGCATGGTACTGGTATAAAAATAGGTACATAGACCAATGGAACAGAATAGAGAACCCAGAAATAAAGCCAAATACAGCCAATTTAACTTCAAGAAAGCAAACAAAAACATAAAGTGGGGAAAGGACATCCTTCTCAACAAATGGTGCTATGATAATTGGCTAGCCACATGTAGGAGAATGAAACTGGATCCTCACCTCTCATATTATACAAAAATCAACTCAAGATGGATTAAGGCTGTAAATCTAATATCTGAAACCATAAAAATTTTAGGAAGACAACATTGGAAAAACCCTTCTAGACATTGGCTTTGGCAAGGGTTTCATGACCAAGAATCCAAAAGCAAATGCAATAAAAACAAAGATAAATAGTTGAGACTTAATTAAAGAGTTTTTGCATGGTGAAAGGAACAGTCAGCAGAGTAAACAGACAATCCACAGAATGGGAGAAGACCTTCACAATCTATACATCCGACAAAGGACTAATATCCAGAATCTTCAATGAACTCAAACAAATCAGTAAGAAAAAACAAACAATCCCATCAGAAAGTGGGCTAAGGACATGAATAGACAATTCTCAAAAGAAGATATACAGATGGCCAAAAAACATATGAAAAAATGCTCAACAACACTAATGATCAGAGAAATGCAAATCAAAACCACAATGTGATACCACCTTACTCCTGCAAGAATGGCTATAATAAAAATAAATAAATAAAAAACAGTAGATGTTGGCATCGATGCAGTGATCAGGGAACACTTCTACACTGCTGGTGGGAATGTAAACTAGTACAGCCACTATGGAAAACCGTGTGATTCCTTAAAGAACTAAAAGTAGAGCTACCATTTGATCCAGCAATCCTACTGGGTATCTACCCAGTGAAAAAGAATTCATTATACAAAAAAAGTACTTGCACATGCAGGTTTATAGCAGCACAATTGACAATTGCAAAATCGTGGAACCAAACCAATGCCCATCAATCAGTGAGTGGATGAAGAAACTGTGGTGTATAAATACGATGGAATACTACTCAGCCATAAAAAGAAATGAATTAAGGGCATTTGAAGCAACCTGGATGAGATTGGAGACAATTATTTTAAGTGAAGTAACTCAGGAATGGAAAACCAAACATATATGTTTTGACTAATATCTGGGAGCTAAGCTATGAGGATGCAATGGCATAAGAATGACACAGTGGACTTTGGGGACTTGGAGAGAGAGTGGGAGGGGGAGAGGGATAGAAGACTATAAATAGGGTACAGTGTATACTGTTCGGGTGATGGGTGCACCAAAATCTCACAAATCACCACTAAAGAACTTATTCAGGTAACTAAATACCACCTGTACACCAATAACTTATGGAAAAATAAAAAATAGAAATAAAAATAAAAATGGAAAAGAGTAAAAGTAATGCAAATTGCTGGTTTTAATTTAGAAAGCCCGGTTGGCATTAAAACTCTTGATATAGGTCATTGTCATCCTCATGCAACACTCAGCCAATGGAAGTGGTTCTGGACGTTCCAATAAGCATCCATATTTTACTCCTGGGAAACTATGAGGCATTTCTCCCTGCATAGGCCAAGTTTTTCATCCATTCTACTGAATCACTCTATTTATGACCCCCATGAATATAGCAAATTCATCATGTCACTCGGTATTCCCTAGTTATGTAACTCTCACATGTAAGCAATACCATGGGCAACAGAAACCGTAACACTGACATTTTCACCAAATATGGGCACTCAGGAATGAATCTGTTGAATTAAATGAATGCCCTATTATCTAAGCTTAGTGCCTCTTGGACAACATGTAAAATTGGACTCTTAGCAAGCAATATAGCCTACTCTCTAAATTTAAATATAATTAATGTTAATTTTTCTCATATTTCATATCTCTCTACCTTAACCTTCTGAATTTTATACCTAACTCCGTTTATACTCTTGTTTTATTGCTAAGGTTTGAGACATGGAAATAGCCAATTTAACCGTATTAAATTTAGATCTATTTTAATACGTTTTTCGCCCACGTAACAATGTTTTTGAAGGACAGTTGGTGGTTTCGCAGATCAGATGACCTTCGCCTCACTGCTAAATCCATTTTCTTTTTGCTTCTCTTCTTTTTGTCTTTTGCTCCTTCTTCCCAGGCATCTACCCACAAAATCTCCTGACTTCCTTGTGATCTGCTTCTTCCCATCACATTTTCTATGTTTATATCAACTTAATGTTGACAGAGGTAAATGTACTTTAGCTATCTTTATTAAGGTATGGTGCTGTGGCATTCTAACTATAAAGGGTTATCTCAGCATGAATGAAGGCTTATGAAGAGGGATAAATGTTCTTCATATTCTTTTTAAAAAGGCAATGCATTTAGGCTAGGATAGAACATAGATTTTCAAGGATTTCTAACAATATGTGACATCTAGAAAGTCTATTATCTTACAAACCAAATTTCAGTAGCCACCTGGGTCACCAAATTACCCATGAAACAAAAGACACAACATAGTAGTAAGGTGCATGGGTTTTGTAATAAAAAGAACAGGAGCATGACTGGTTATATTTGCTTCCAAGATTTATGTAACTGACCAAATAATCTTTTTTTCTCTCATGGAGCAAAGAGTATCTTTGAGAGATGCTATATTCAAAACATTATTTTAATTTTTTATCATTAAAAGAAAAAACAACCCAGATGTTAATTATTCTTCAGTTATAAAAGAAAAATACAGATACTATAAAGTTATGGAAGAAAAAGATTTAAAAGGAAAAATGAGAAAAAATGGTTAGCTGGAGAAAATATGCTCTCAAAAATGGAACTCTTTGCTAAGGAGCCACAGATGCAATACCTTGAACCTCAGGAGAGCTTTAATTAGTCCAGCTCTTCCTTGAGCGCATGCTCAGAAGCTCTGGTGCTGACTGTAAATTAGGGCAAGGAAATCCTGCAGGGGCCTGGGTGGGTTAAGGAGGAAGGGCAGAATTTTAAAGGGGCAATGACCATTTAAGGAGCAATGTATGTCGGCCCCACGGTTCTTGTCACAGCCTCCTCAACCTGCCACAAACCTAACCCACCTTCTGTGTTCCCTGTCTCTGTTAATAGCACCTCCACCCCCCAGTCTGGTTACAATGACTAAATATGGGAGTTGTTCATGATTTCTCCCTTGTTTGCACCTGCAAAATGTCAATTTTGCTGATTTTTACCTTAAATTTGACTGCATTTTTTCCATTCCTGTTATCATTGTCCTGGTTTAAGCCCTCGTTGGCTCCTATCTGGGCCATTACAATAGTCTCTCAACTGGTGTTACACGCATTTTCCACGGCTGCCAAATCATCTTTCAAAACTCACATCACTTAAACTTAAAACACTTCAGTCGTTCCCATCACCTGTAGAAAGAAGTTCCAGCCCCTTCCTGGTTCTCAGTCAATTTATCAGATGTCCTTTCAGATACTCCCCAGATTGCACTTTCTGTTCTCAAAATCATCAGTTACTTCTGGCATATAATCCCAATACAAGGTAAATAAACAGTGAATATATAAAAGAGTTTTTGACCCACTTAAAAGATAGATTTTTAAGGAGTAAGATGAAATAATCTAATATCTAATTAACACTTAATTTATTGTCATATAAAATATTAATTTATATATTTTTTCACTCAAACATACAATGATGTCAAAGAAAAATTCTCAAAAGTAAAAAATATGATCTCTTACCATAGAATGAATCTATGTCAAAGCTTTTATTACATTCAATAATTGATGACAGAACCAGCAGGATAAGCTGGTTCTAAGCGCATTTGAAGAAATTATTATTTACATACAAAAAATAAGGCTGGAGTAGGATTGCTGGATTAGATACAAAACCCATTACCCATTAATGTCCTATAGGGTAATGAAATCATAGATTATTATTTATTTTTTTTTTTTTTTTTTGAGACAGAGTCTCGCTCTGTCACCCAGGCTGGAGTGCAGTGGTGTAATCTTGGCTCACTGCAATCTCCACCTCCTGGGTTCAAGTGATTCTCCTACCTAAGCCTACCAAGTAGCTGAAACTATAGGTGCGAGCCACCACACCTGGCTAATTTTTGTGTTTTTACTAAAGATAGCGTTTCGCCATGTTGGCCAGGCTGGTGGGAAACTCCTGACCTTAGGTAATTCACCCGACTTGGCCTCCCAAAGTGCTGGGGTTAAAGGAGTGAGCCACCACACCCAGCCTCATAGATTATTTTACTGAACATAATCACATCTCTACCACACACTAAAAAAAAATCTCTAAATTGACAATGCACTACACAGTGTCTGAGCTCTTATTAAGAGAAAACAGTAAAGTCAAATGCAGGAACATTCTCCTACAGAATTAAACAATCCTAGGGGCAGACCTGTTAAACAATGCTCCATTACTACATTAAAAAACACACCACAGCTGGGTGCAGTGGCTCACACCTGTAATCTTAGCACTTTGGGAGGCCAAGGCAGGCAGATCACCTGAGGTCAGGAGTTTGAGACCAGCCTGGCTAATATTGTGAGACCCACACCCCATCTCTACTAAAAATACAAAAATTAGCCGGGCGTGGTGGCACATGCCTGTAATCCCAGCTACTTGGGAGGTTGAGCATGAGAATCACTTGAACCAGGGAGGCAGAGGTTGCAGTGAGCCGAGATCGCGCTACTGCATTCCAGCCTGGGTGACAGAGAGAGACTCCATCTCAAGAAAACAAAGAAACAAAAAGACCCACACCCACCGCTGCTTGCTTTCTTTTTATTTCCAGTTTAGGATAATTTTTCTTAACAATGAAAGTAAAACTTCACAGGAATCTTCTACATCGGTGTTTTTGGCATCATGATCGTCTCTTCTGGAATGAACTAACAAAGTTTTCCAGAACATAACATCTTTAGATCCTTCTATGTTTTCTCAGATACTCTTGGAATCTTGTGTAGGTTCTTATCCAGTTTGAAAAGGAGAGAGACGTACTAAATAATTATAAACACTGTGGAAAAGTACATAGTTCTGTGGATGTTAAAAATGTAGGAGTGACTATCAAAATAATAATTACGTGATCTGTAGCTCTTCAAAATAGCAAAAGAGAGAGAGGCAGTATAAAAATAGCTTTAAGAATCTAATAGATGTCCAGAAAGGAAAAAGAAGATGATAAACAGAAAACAAAATAAGTTGGTAGAAATAATTTCTGATATAACACTCCCAATAAATATAAATGGATTTAACTCATCTATTAAAAGACAGAGACTATCAAATTGGATAGAAAAAAGAAGTCCTCCTTTCATAAACATGCTGCTATGGTCTGAATGTTAGTGTCTGTCTTAGTCTGTTTGTGCTACTCTAACCAAATACCACTGACTTGGTAATTTGTAAAGAAAAGAAATTTATTTACCACAGTCCTAGAGGCTGGGAAGACTAAGACTAAGGTACTAGCAGGTATGTTGTCTGGTGAGGGCTGCACTGTCCAAAAAGGAGGAACATTATATCCTCATATGGCAGAAGGTGGAAGGGCAAACAGGACAAATTTCTTCGTCGTGCCATTTTTGTTTGTTTTTCTTTAAGACGGAGTCTTGCTCTTGTTGGCCAGGCTGGAGTGCAATGGCACCATCTTGGCTTACTGCAACCTCCCCCTTCTAGGTTCAAATGATTCTTCTGCCTTAGCCTCCTGAGTAGCTTGGAATACAGGCACTCACCACCACTCCTGGCTAATTTTTGTATTTTTAGTAGAGACAGCGTTTTGCCATGTTGGTGAGCCCAGTCTTGAACTCCTTACCTCATGATCTACCCACCTCGCCTCCCAAAATGCTAGGATTACAAGTGTGAGCCACCATACCTGGCCTTGTCATGCCATTTTATAAGGGCACCTAATCCCATTTATGTGGGCTCTGCCCTCATAGGTACCCTTACAAAAATGGCCACACATCCCAATACTGCTGCATTGGAAACATCTGAATTCTGGAGGGAAACATATTCAAACCACAGCATTCTGCCCCTGCCTCCTCACCCAAACTCATGTCCTTCTCACATAAAGATACATTCATTCCATGTCAATAGCCCCTAAAATCTTAACTCATTCCAGCATCAACTTTATAAAGTCTAAAGTCAAGTGATATGGGAACCAATGCATGGTTCATCCTGAGGCAAATTTCTCTCCAGCTGTGAACCTGTGAAATCAAACAAGTTATGTGCTTCTAAAACACAATAGTGTACAGGCATAGGATAGACATTGCTATTCCAAAGAGAGAAACAGGAAAGAAGAAAGAGGTAACAGGTCCTAAGTAAGTCCAAAACCCAACAGGGCAACCCTTCCTGGTTGCTGTGCTGGGAGCAGTCTACCCTTCACTTCTCACTGGCTGGGGTCCCTACACACCTCCCAATACTACTGCATTGAGAACACCTGAATTTTGGAGGGGAAACATTCAAATGACAGCAGTGTCCCCCTAAATTACTGTTGGAACCTAATACCAAATGTGATAGTATTAAGAGATAGGGCCCTTGAGAAGTGATTAAATCATGAGGGCTCCATCCTCATGATTGGGATTAGTGCCCTCATAAAAGACTCCAGAGAGCTCTCTTGTCCTTCTGCTGTGAGGATGCGACAAGAAGGTGACATCTTTGAAACAGAGGGCAGTCAGTCCCTCATCAGACACCAAATCTACTGGTGCCTTGATATTAGACTCCCCAGCCTCCAGAACTGTGAGCAATAAATTTCTATTGTTTATGAATTACCTAATCTATTTTGTTATAGAAGCCCAAATAGACTAAGACACATACCTTAAGCAGAAAGAAACTTTAAGTATAAACATAAAAAGATGATATAAGAATAAAAAGATTACAGGCCGGATGGGTGGCTCACTCCTGTAATTCCAGCACTTTGGGAGGCTGAAGTGGGAGGGAGGTCGGGAGTTCGAGCAGCCTGACCAACATGGAGAAACCCCTGTCTCTATTAAAAATACAAAATTAGCTGGGCATGGTGGCACATGCCTGTAATCCCAGCTACAAAGAAGGCTGGGGCAGGAGAACTGCTTGCACCCAGGAGGCGGAGGTTGTGATAAGCCAGGATTACGCCATTGCACTCCAGCCTGGGCAACAAGAGCAAAACTCTGTCTCAAAAAAAAAAAAAAAAAAGGAATAAAAAGATAACAAGGAAAATACAAACAACAGAAAAGGTGATGCAACAATATTGATATGAGACAAAATAAAAAGACAAAAAGCATTAAAAAGAGCTATTTCATCACAATAAAAAATGATTCAGTTAGTACCTTTATGAGCACACAGAGACAAGAAAAGAAATTGATAAACTCAAAAATCATATTAATTTTAGAAAATTTTGATATATTTATTAAAAATTGATATATTCAGCAGAGAAAAATTAAGTAACAATATAGACTATCTGAATAAAATCAGATCAACGAGTTTGATTAATAGAGAAGCTTGCATCCAACAAGTGGAGAATATATGTTATTTTCAATACACGTAGAACATTAAAAAATGAAAGGCCGGACTTGGTGGCTCACGCCTGTAATCTCAGTACTTTGGGAGGCCGAGGTGGACGGATCACAAGGTCAAGAGATCGAGACCATCCTGGCCAACTTGGTGAAACCCTATCTCTACTAAAAATACAAAAATTAGGTGGGCGTGGTGGTGTACACCTGTAGTCCCAGCTACTTAGGAGGCTGAGGCAGAATGGCTTGAACACAGGAGGCAGGGGTTGCAGTGAGCCCAGATCACGCCTCTGCACTCCAGCCTGGCGACAGAGCAAGACTCCATCTAAAAAAAAAAAAAGGAAATGAGCTGGGCATGGTGGCTCACACCTGTAATCCCAGCACTCTGAAAGGCTGAGGCAGGTGGATCACTTGAGGTCAGAAGTTTGAGATCAACGTGGGCAACATGGTGAAACCCCACCTCTACAAAAAAATTAAAAAAAAAATTAGGCTGGGTGCCATGGCTCACCCCTGTAATCCCAGCACTTTGGGAGGCTGAAGCACGCAGATCAAGAGGTCAAGAGATCGAGACCATCCTGGCCAACATGGTGAAACCCTGTCTCTACTAAAAATACAAAAATTAGCTGGGCGTGGTGGTGGGCACCTGTAATCCCACCTGCTCTGGAGGCTGAGGCAGGAGACTGCTTGAACCTGGGAGGCAGAGGTTGCAGTGAGCTGAGATCACGTCACTGCACTCCAGCCTGGTGACAGAGTGAGACTCCATCTCAAAAAAAAAAATTAGCCATGGTGGTGTGTGCCTATAGTCCTACCTACCTGGGAGGCTGAGGTGGAAGGATTGCCTGTGCTGGGGAGGTTAAGGCTGAAGTGAGATGTGATCAAGCCGCTGCACTCCAGCCTGGGTGACAGAGCAAGGCACTATCTCCAAAAAAAAAAAAAAAAGAAAGAAAAATCATTTCATATGACCTAGTCATATGAAAATTAAAACAATTTCTAAGATTTAATACAATCTCTGTCCACAAAGCATATAAATTTATAAACAACACTAAAAAGATGGTTAAAAAATAGCAACCTTTAATTGCAAACAAAAAATGCACTAAAAATAGCTCATTGGTTAAAGAGGAAATTACAATGTCATTAAATATTTAAAACTAAAGACAACAAAAGCCACATGACAAAACTTGTCAGATAGAGCAAAGTCCTATAGAAAAGTAAGTACAGCCTTAAATATAATTACTTTATTTATTTATTTTAGAGGCGGAGTCTTGCTCTGTCACCCAAGCTGGAGTGTGATGGCACGATCTTGGCTCACTGCAACCTCTGCCTCCTGTGTTTATGCGATTCTCCTGCCTCAGCCTCCTGAGTAGCTGGGACTACAGGCATGTGCCACCACGCCCGCCTAATTTTTGTATTTTTAGTAGAGACGGGGTTTCACCATGTTGGCCAAGCTGGACTTGGAACTCCTAACCTCAGGGGATCTGCCTGCCTGGCCTCCCAAAGTGCTGGGATTACAGGTGTGTAATTTGGCATGCCTGGCTGAATAGAATTATTCCTAAAAAAGAAATACTAGAAGCAGAGAAGCTAAACTTTCAAGCCATGTGGCCAGTAAAAGAATTACAGAATAACAAAACTTAAAAAAAAAAAAAAAAAAAAAAAAAAAAAAAAAAAAAAAAAAAAAAAAAAAAAAAAAAAAAAAAAAAAAAAAAAAAAAGGAAAAATTCATATAATCCATGAAATAATAAAAAAACAAATTTACAAAACAAAACTGATTCTTTAAAAAAATAATAAAGTAGACAAACCTCTGGCAAGACAAGATTGGAAAAATAAAGATGAACTCTATTCAGAATGAAAAAAGGGACATAAACAGCTAGATCCTTAAAAACCCTGGGAGAACAATGTGAACAAGTTTATTCCAAAAACAATTTCTAGACTAGATAAAATAGAAACATTTCTAGAAAAAAAGTGGCTCGGGAAGAAATGCAAAGCCATATAAATATATATAGTTATACAGATCTATCGATCTTTACCCATATCTATAGATCTGTAATATAGAGGCTCCCCTGCAAAACAAGCTAAGTCTAGATGGTTGCAGGAGAGTTTTACCAAACACTCACACTGATGTTCTGAAAGTACTATAAAATCTTACCGCCAATTCCAGACATGAACATCAGGAAGAAAAGAAAATTATAGGCCTAGCTTGCTAATCATAGATATAAAGTCCTTAGACAAAACACTAGCAAATTAAATTTGGCAATAAATAGCAATATTATGAGCAAGTATTAATAGATTTATTCCAGTAAAGTTCAATATCAAAAAATACTACTACGATAATATACCCGATTATCAGATTCATGTCAATAAATGTAAAAATCACTTGTTAAACTTCAGCATTTATTAACAATGAGGATTCTTAGGAAATAGTCAAAGAAGGAAACTTTCTTAACTATTAATAGTACCTATACAGAAAACGTTTCCTTAAAAGAGAGAGGAAAAAAAAAAAAAATCTTTAGAGTTTAGAGTTTACAGTTTCCAACCCACTGACATATTCAATTACCGTGAGCATTCATTTAATTGCTAAAATAAGAAAGCAGCTGACCAGTAAAGCCTATCTACCAATACACTGCAACAGACATCACAATTAACGGAGAATTTTGCAAGCATAAGAGGGATGCTGGAAGGTCAAGGTACTAGCGTCTGGACAATGGAATACTATGCAGCTGTTAAAAAAGACAACACATAAGCAAAAAAGAAAGCAACTTTAAGAGGTGGAGGCAGGAAGGCACTAAAGCAGGTGTCCAGAGTCCCTTGGCCCTGCCACGCTTTTCTTTTTACTTTCCACCTGACAAACTGCCGTTCATCCTTTAAATAAATATCTTGGCAGCCATCACCTCCTACCCTACAGATTAATCCTTCGTCTTTTGCACTTCCTTTGTACCTCGTGCATACTTCCATAAGCAAATGTGACCCACGACTTTGCAAGAATTTGCGTACCTACCAGTGTACTTAACCCATGGCTAGCACGCAGTAGGACTGGAAAGAAACGCTGCACAGCACTTTTCTCTGAAGGGTCTAGGGCTCCCCGAGCCCCCGCATTAACTGGTTTGGGCAAGAGCACAGACACTGCTGAGAGCCGCCAGGCGGCCCTCCAGCTGCGGCGTCCCCTGCAGGCAGAACCCAGGGTCACACGCGGACGCTTTCCCGGCGTTTCTTCTCGGGCCCCGCGCCGCACGGCCCGGCCCACTTCCTCTTTCCTCACTTTTAGGCGCAGGCACTGATCCCTCTCAAAACAAAACACACACCGAAACACCAGTTTTTAAAACAGGAAGCCCAGAAGCCCGGGTCCAGGGTATCCAGCCCCGGATCTCGAACGCCCCTCTCGCCCCTCGCCCTCGCCCAGCGTCGCCCCGCTCCGGTCCCGGCTCCCCGCCCAGCATCCGCCTCTCGGGCCCCGCAGCCCCGCCGCCCGCGCAGGCGCCCCGCCCCGGCCCCGCCGCCCGCGCTCCCGCCCCCGCCCCCGCCCCGGCGGGTCCGAGCGGGTGCCGGGCGCCCGGGGGTTCGCGCGCTGCGCGGGGCGGGAGGGCCGCGCCTGAGCGGGCGGCGGGGCTGCGGGGCTGCCGCGCGCGGCCCGCCATGGAGGTGGAGGAGGCGTTCCAGGCGGTGGGGGAGATGGGCATCTATCAGATGTACTTGTGCTTCCTGCTGGCCGTGCTGCTGCAGGTAAGTCCCCGCGGCCCCGCAGCGCCACTTCCCTTCTTAGGGCCGCCCGGCCCGGCGCCAGGCGTCCGCTCCCAGACCGCCGGGGCCGGAGGCCGAGGCTCTGCAAACACCGAGGTGTGGCGAGCGTCCGGGTGGGACGGGGCGAGGCGCCGCGCGCTGGTCTGGGCCCGGCCGGCAGCACCAAGGTCGCCGGCCGGCCTCAGAGCCTCTTGGGCTCTGCCGGACCCCCCACCCCACCACCTTGAGTGGTGGAAGGAGCGTGTGGGGGGGGAGGTTAAAGGGTCCTCAGCCGCTGTGCTGGTCACCGAGGGATGCACAATTGCGTTACCTGTCCTACGCTGCTGCTTGTGACACGCTGCAAATACGAAAGGAATGTTACCCTACCTGTGGCACTGTCACCTTGGAATCTAGGACACAGTCTTGATAACCCGCAGACAAAAGGTTGTGTCTAGGATCGCCCCTGTCTGCGCTGGGTATCCTCTGCCCCTTTTCCTGGGTTTGAGGGGGCTTACTATTCCAGGGGCTTTCAAAGCATGGGCTTTATTTCCCTCTGGTTTAAGTTCTGCTGGCTCACTCGGCCCTGCGCCAGCCTTGGGCTGAGACATCCGTAAGCCGAATAGTGCCATCTACCATGTGTGTTTATCAAATGGAATCACTTCTTCATTATAAAGAATCCTCAGAACCTACGTGTATCCCAGCCTCAAAATGTGGGTTCCGTATGCGAAGGGTCACTGCAGATTAACTGCGCCACGCAAGGGTTAGTCCTTCACCGACTTAAATGGCTCATTTGACATCAGTCGCTTCTCTCAGTACGCTAGAGGCATTTCATTCACAAATCCTTTCTTAGTATTTGCTGTGAGCCAGCCATTTTAGTCTTTCCTTCAGTCAACATGTTTCATGAGGGTTAGGATGTGCTGAACGTGGGGATCCCATGGTGGACAAATCAGTCACTGCCCTCAAGAGCTGGCATTCTAGTGGCTGCGGGTGGGGCAGGCAGACAGTTAAACAAGTAATTAGTTAACATGTGATGATAGTTAATCTGCAGGAAGTACAGAGTAGTCATGGATATAGCCACCAGTCCACGAGTTGCTTAAACTTTGCGTAAGGCAGGGGCTCGACAGGAAGATGGGGGAAGGAAGGGACTGACTTATTGATTAAAATGTTTGAAAGTTCCGTTGATTTCATCCCCAGCCAGAAACGTTCAAATGATTCAGTCAGTTCTATGTCTAGCAGAACAGTTCTCAGCTCATGAATATGGGTATTCTGAAGTTCTTTTCAGCTCCTTGTTTCAGCTTTAAATAAGCTTCCCTCAGGGAGAAAAAACGTTCATGCTAAATGATAAGAGTATTTAATACAGAGAAAATAGAATATACAGAGAAAATAGAATCACAACCACGATGCCTGATCTTTATTTATAACACTTTCTTTGAGAAAATCCTTTTTCTGTTCCAACCATGAATTCCAGGAGCATACTTCCTTTCTTGAACAATCCCAGCTCCCCATCTCTCTATCCCTACCCTTTACTTCCTGTTAACATTTTCTTATTTGCCTAGTCAACTATCCACTAACTTGGAGTAAGTTTGTCTTCAGTGGAGTCACGTTCTAAAAAGGCCGGTGTTCTGGGTTCAGGACCTGTTAAGTTTTTCTAACTTACTTTTATTTACGGTTGACCCAGTTAGTTAGAGTTTGCTACCAAAAAGTTCCCATCCTGCCCATGACTGTTCACTAAACCTTGACTGACTCATGGTCAGTATTTGCCGTACAAGGAGCAGGTCTTAAAGTGTTGGGGATGAGTGACTGTTTCTCTTGTAGATGTGGGCCAGGAGATGCCCTGTAGCTGTGTCTATACCAGTGGAGGAGATGCCCCAGCCCAGGCAAAAGTGAATCCTTCACATGCTGTGTGTTTTTGAGGACTCAGTCATCGCATTGAGTTACGTAATACAGTAGGTTGTAGAGCCACCCAGAGCTATCCTGGGTATGAGAGTGGTTATCCCCAAAGACCTCTCTACCAAGTCCATTTTTGATGTTTTGGGTTAGGGCAGCTGGTCTGTGAAGGGGGAGTACTGTGAAGTGCCATTGCTCAGTTGTATCACAGGTGATTTCATCATTCTTGGGGGGCAAGGTTTTACTTCCCACAGTGTAGTAAGAAGCTCTTTTTATACAGTTGCCTTAAATGGAAGGAGGTTTGTCTGCTTTTAAAATCAAAGGAGTTTTCGTACCATTGCCCAAGGAAGGGGCAGACCAACAACCCAGCAACAAGGCCAGAGAGAGGGAGCCTCTGCTTCAGTGGGAGCCTTCTTCCCAACTGAGATTTGATAATGATTAACCCCAGCAGAGAGGCACAACAGCAGAAGGACGGAGGTGAAAACTTTACAAGCCTTTTAACATTTTTCTTCTTCTGGTACCATTATTATTATTTAAAAAAATGGTTTTCCCTTTACTCCAAACACATCCAAGTTCAAACTGAGAGGACAAAATCACATACCAAAGCCAATTCTAAAGGAGTTTTGGTTAGCTGTTTTCTTGAATTATTGGTACCATCACGTAAATCATCAAAAGTTACCTCACTATCCAGTGTCCTTTGGCTAGGAGACTTGCCTTCATACTCCTTGCAAATGCAATTTTTGGAATCTCCGCAGCATTCAGCTTTGAGATAACTAAAGAATAGATGCAGATTTTACAGATTTCTTCTCGGCATAAGATGCAAATGCCCTGATAATGGTGATATGTGGTGTTAATGTACATAAACAAAAAGTGAAGGGAAAAAGATTGCTTAGGTAAAAATGGTTGACTTATGAATAAGCAATAAGCTTTACAGTTAGAAACATTCTGACCGTCAAAATATACTTGCTATCCTTAGGATTAGAGCTATATGTGGTATTTAAGTAGGAATAATTCTATTTAGCTTAATACTGTTTCTCTTCTGATGGTGATTCTGAGTTGCTGCCATCATCACTATTTTGTGTTTGTGTATGTGTTCGCTTGTTGTCCAGGCTTTCTGGAGGAGGAAGGTTGGAATACAATTCATTGTTGCTTGATTCTTTTAGACATAAAATGAAAATGGACCTTATTTCTTTGTTCTAAGCCAGAGGCTCCTGCTTCGTCGTTTTCCTCAGAATCATGAATCATACATTGTAGTATAATTTGCACAGAATTTAAAACATCTGTTAACTATCAGGAACATGTAATCTGAAACAAGCATTCACCAACAAAATTGTTAAGCTGTGCTGTGAATCTCATCTTAGTTTCTGGTGTTCAGGAAGGTATTATTTTTATATAAACTCTTAATAACCTTGTTTTTTAGATCTTGGAATGACCAGTGCGCTATATTATGTATGCAATAAATAGCTTTTCACAGCATTTTAGAAAGTGGAATGATGTGATTGCAGAAGAGGAAACTATAACAGTCAACACATGAAAAGATGTTTTAACTTCAGTGATCATCTGGGACAGGCATATTAAAATGACTATGAAATATTTCATGCTTACTCTATTAGCAGACATTAAACAATCTAACAGTACAAGTGTGATGAAATGAGGAGGAATAAAAACTACCCCATTTTGAGAATGATTTGGCACCGTCTGGTAGAATTAAAACCTAGCATTAAACTCCTAGGTGCACGTCCTACATTCTCGCTTGAACAGTGCATAGGGAGGTAAGTGTAAGTTGTTTACTGCAACACTCTATTATAACAAAAGTTAGAACCACCCAACTTTCAAAACAGGACTGGATAAGATGTGCTATAAAGTTAACAGAATACAACATCTGAAATAAATGAACTAGATCTGTGTGCAACTATATGGAGGAATTTCTAAAACACAATGTTAAGTGAAAAAAAAGCAGAACAATATATACCATGTAACACATATTCATAATACAAAATTAAAAAACACACAAACCAATACTATATTTGTTTTATAAAAATATGTAAACAGTATAGAAATATAAGAACATGGAGTAGAAAGAGACACAGCCTATTCATGAGATTGGTTGCCTCTTAGGAAGGAAGGAAAGGGGTGAGCTTGGGGGGAGGGTACAAAAGAGATTGCATCTGTTATTATTTGTTAATTGTGATAGCTGTTTCATGAATCTTATGTTTTGCTTTTCCATATTAAATATTTTTAAGTAAAAATAATGGTAAAGAGAAGAAACTATGTGTATCTAGGAGAAACTACTACAGTTTGCTCTATGAGAATAATAGTTTGTTTATTTTTAAAAATCAATATTTCTTGGGTCAATTATGGCTGTGAATTGTGGTCCTTTAAACACAGGAAGGTGGGGTAGAGTGAGTTTTATTCAGGCTGTTTTGTTAAACTTCGTGTAGAATGCTATCACAACTTACCTCCCCTGTCTGCTTGTGCGTGGTGCCATGTCCCTCTCTCCACAAGAAATTCTTAGGAAGACTCGTTTAATGAGCTATGGCTGAGGTCATCGCTGGTTCTTCTAACCTCCCTGGCGTGAGCAAGTGATGAAGTTCACACCGTAAGCATTAGTGAAGCCTTTGTTATATTACAGTTATAAAGACTAGCTGTCATCCCCAGAGTGTTCTCACCACCGCAGAGGTTCATCTGTGATGAGAACCTACGGTCTTAGTAAGACTCCCTCATGACTCCAAAACATCTACCAGGGCTCTCTGCCAGTTTGAGCAAGTTTTATGCCACTCCTACTGTCCAGTTTTTGTTCTGTGAGCCCTCAGACAGTTGGGCCTGGAGGTTGGGTCTTCTGAGCGTTTACGGTGATCTGGGAACTTTTGCCTTTCACCAGTTTAAGTGGGTGGGGCAAAGAGACAAACACAGTGGTTGGATCAAAGAAACCAAAGCTGCGCTGGCCCCACACCCTCAGGAAAGCTGTTGTTGTCCATAGACAGACATTGCCCCCTAGTGTAAAGCAGATAAAGTTGCAGATTTATCAGACAGATTTTCATCCATGAAGGCTGTAGAGATACAGGAGCCCTCCAGAAGGGTTAAGGAGCTCCTTTAGGCCTGGACATCTCAAGAATTAGGACATTCCATGGAAAACAACTAGCCTGATGCCTCTGCAGCACCCAAATCCCCAGCCAGATGCCTGCCAAGGCCACCCATGGCTGTTTTGCTTGTGCCTTGACAGTAAAGGTATTATCTTCCAAGACAGCACCGAAAAAAGTCATGAAGACAGGCAATGTGAGTAAGGCAGAAAGAACTAGGCTTGAATACTGTGGTAGTCTGCTGCGAGAGGGCATTATTAGGTAATTGTTATTAGGCAAATCACTCCTCAGTCTCTACTGTGTGCTTGGAAATGGCTGAATCGTGAAAGTTTTAATTTGTTTTGCAAGTTTAGGATTTCTCAAAGTTTCCCAATGCCCAGCAATTAATTGGCCTTGTGTCAGTGTTGACCTTAGGTTTCAGAATACCACCTTGTTTCATCACCACAGTTAGAGGTTGCCTTAGAAGAGAAAGACTATGAAATCCAAAGATAAGCGCAGCTCGGGACTCTCCTTTCTGAATTCTTTGACCAAACACTCATACGAACTGATGTCTGCTTTCAAGGGACATCATGTAGTACTCAACAAATGGCATATGGTGATTGTAGAAAAAGAGAAAATATATAAATTAATAAGAATCACTAGTACTTCTACTATCCAAAAGTAAAGCATGCTCACATTTTGGTGTATAGCCTTCCAGACTCTTTATTATATAAATATTGTATATACATCTTTTTTTTACAGAACTATCTGTCATAACAGGATTTTGCCTCTCAGCAATGTTGTGAATGCCTTGTTATGCACATAAAGGAACAACTCCATATTTTTTAATGGCTGTAGCGTAGTATTTCAATATATGGCCATACCATAATTTGCTATTTACTTCTCTTGTGTTGCATATGTTGTGTTTCCTCTTTTTCCAGTTGACAAACCCACACAGCCCATGGTATGGGTTCATTCTTCCGTTCTGATCTTTACTTCTTGCCAGTTGATTGTTTATCATTCTTCTCAAGCCCAGACTCCCCTGACTCTATTCATCTCGTTCTACATAGATGCTTTTTATCCCAACTTCATGGATAAAATAGAGGTTACTCAGTGTAAATTGTCTAAACATCCTTTCATTTTACTTCAAAATTTGTTTTCATCCTCACCTATTTAAATACCTTCCCTGTTCAGGGCACATGTCCAAAAGGAAGACATGTTTCTGCCCTCTTTCTAGGAATATCTTTTCACATATGTTTTTGATTCTATGTTACTCCATCAATTATTTCTAATCCTTTCTCTTTCTGCATTCTCTGCAGAATAGCCTGCATGGTAGATTTAGGTGGTGTATGGAAATTGTGTTAAATAGCATTAACTCTTAATAAAGTGAGAGTGTTATTCCCTTCTCCAGCCTTCTTTAATCCTATTTATCTAAGGGGAAAGTCTCATTTGGTGTTAGCACTTCTAAAAACATTTTCAAATATTTCTGTTTTAACAAAGGGAATGAGCTAGAATGAAAGAATTAGCAGAGCTTCAGACTTTGGTACAAAACATTATGTAGTTAGAACTTGACATTATTCTGTTTTATTATATCATTCATTTTCTTTTAAAACTTTTTAAAAAATTATGAGACAGTTCAGATGGAAAAATACAGAGAGTAATATCACAAACACACATGTACTTACTTCCAGATTTACTAAATGCAGATATTTTGCCATATTTGTTTAATGTTGTGTCAGTCATAGTTCAGGTGGAGAAGCAGGACCCCTAAGATGGAGATGTGTGTGTGTGTGTGTGTGTGTGTGTGTGTATGTGTGTGTGTGTGTGTGTGTGTGTGTGTGTGTGTGTATGTGTGTGCGTGTGTGTATGTGTATGTGTGTGTGTGTGTGTGTGTGTGTGTGTGTATGTAGGATTATATATGTGTAATCGATGAATCATTCGTTATGGAGATTTGACTGTACACCGTTTTAGGATCTGGTTCAGCAGTCCCTGTAAGGCAATGTTGTCTTTGTGTGTGAAGCTGAAGCTTGACGTCTGCAGGGCAGGCAATTGAGAAGGGAAGATATGATCTGGAGCCCATCAAAAGTCACTGGAATCTGTGTCATTCTCCCTGCCTCCAAACCTGATGAAGTGGCTGCCTTTCATCGTAGAATTAAACATGTACCTGGGCAAGGAGTGAGAGCCGCTGAAGGAGGATCCACAGGAAGGTGGAGTGGTTGCAGCCTCGAGGCCGTGCCATGCCAACGAGGTGGACCAGCATGTAAGTGGCAAGCTATGTGAGGCACAAAGGCAACTGCCCCAACCTGGGCATAAAAAGCAAAAACAGCTGCTCCTTCACTTTTACCCCTCTCCCAAATAGAGCCTGAAAATATCTCTTGTGGCCCACCTTAAATAAAAACATACTAGCAAACACTTGGCATTCTAACATTGTGCTTATTTTTATAGTTCCACCTGGCACATGATAGCTGTATTGATATAAAATTCTATTTTTATGTTAGTTTTCTGAAATTAAAACATTTGAATTGATTTTAAAGAAGACTGTTGAGTAAATAATGGCAAACAGAAAACGGGCATGTGAAAACTTGCAAGGGGTACTCAGATGACTGAAGTTTGGGAAAAGCTGAGCTAGCCATATAATTCTTCCCAGATATGTAAAGATATATTCTTTACTTTCCTGATTCTGATCGGGCTATTGCTTTTACCAAATAATTTGTTTTCCTGAGTTTTGTTTTCATTAACTCCTTAGCAGCCTTTACTGCCTGCTCAAGTATCACATTAACAACCTTCTCCTGTTTCTCCTAGGTGGAATTCACATCCCCTTTCTTTGCTCTCATGAACTTCATTCCCACTATGGCTAATGTAACATTCATCGCAATCTGCTTGTATTTATAGCTTTGGATATACAGTCATGCTCCATGTAACGATGTTTCTGTTAATGACTGACTGCATATGCAACACTGGGCCCATAAGATCATAATGGAGTTGAAAAATTCCTATCGCCTAGTATTTCCTATGCTATATTTTTAATTGTTATTTTAGAGTGTACTCCTTCTACTTACAAAAAAAAAGTTAACTGTAAACCAGCCTCAGGGAGGTTCTTCGGGAGACAGTCCAATAGAAGGCATGGTGTGATAGAAGACGAGGGCTCCATGTCTTCAGGATGTTGTTTTCCTGAAGACCTCCCGTTGGGAGGAGATGTAGAGGTAGAGACAGTGGTATTGATCCTGACCCTATGTAGGTGTAGGCTAATGTGTGTGTTTGTGTCTTAGGTTTTAACAAATAAGTTCAAAAAATAAAAATAAAAAAAATAGAAAAAAGCTTATAGAATAAGGATATAAAGAAACTCCTTTTGTACAGCTATAAAATGTGCTTGTGTTTTGAGCTGTGTTACTACAAAAGAGTCAAAAAGTTAAAAATTTTTAAGTTTAAACTGTAAAAAAGTTACAGTAAATTTATTATTGAAGAAATAATTTTTAAAATAAATTCAGTGTAGCCTAATTGTACTTTGTTTATAAAGGTCTACAGTAGCATCCTATACCCTCACATCCATTCACGGCCCATTCACTGATTCATACAGGGCAACTTCCAGTCCCTTAGGCTCCATTCATGGTAAGTGTCCTATACAGGTGGACCATTTAAAAAATCTTTTACTGTATTTTTCCTGTGTTAGGTATGTGTAGAAATACAAATACTTACCATTATGTTGCCAACAGTATTCAGTATAGTAACATGCCTTACAGATATACAGCCTAGGAGCAATAAGCTATGCCATATAGCCTAGGTGTGTGGTAAGTTACAGATCTAGGTTTGTGTAAGTGCACTCCCTGACATTTGCACAATGATGGAATCGCCTAATGACACATTTCTGAGAACATATCCCAGTGGTTAAGTGATCTGTGACATATGACTGTTTGTTGTCCTCACTTGAATGTGTGTGTATTGAAGGAAAGGACTACTTTTTATTCATTTTATCATTTGAGGTGTGTAATCCCATGTGTTGCAGAGTTTTGGTGCTTGTTACAATTTTTTTTAAAAAAATTAACCCATTGAAGAAGGGATAATCAGTTAGTGGTATTATCATTTTACTTGAAAAAGACAGAGAAACAGATGCAATTTAAATAATTTGTCCAGAATTTTTTAAAATTTATTTTTAAGTAGAGTCGGAGTCTCACTGTGTTGCCCAGGCTGGTCTTGAACTCTTGGGAGTTCAAGATGTTGTTATTCCCACTCTGCCTTGACCCTTTAAAGTGCTGGGATTATAGGCATGAGCCACCGCACCTGGCCTAGTCTTAACTAGTGACTGGAACAAAAATTAGATAACAGAGTTACTGGTCTTCTTTCATCTTTTTTTTGGTGGTGGTTATACCATTATGCAAGGAGTTAGTTAAAAATATATATTTCATAGACTGCATATATATTTGATATGATGTATGATAGACTTTTATGTATACAGCAGTGTGTTGGGTTCTTTAGAGGGAAATAGAAATATAAGTTAGGGTTTCTTTCCTTCAGGAGATGACAAATCATTGAAAATTAGAGTTGAACTATATCTACACATTATATAATGATGCAAAACAATATTTCCCCAGTAAATAATACAGCCAACTAATGCTTTGGAAGTTGAGAAAGGAGATAGCATGGTCTAGAGTGATTTGTTGTCCTTCAGAGAGACATCTGAGCTTGAGCTGAACTTTGAAGCTTGGGTTTAGGGAGAAATGGGAAGGTCATTTCAGGTAGAAAAACACAAAATTGGAATAAGTGTGGAAGAGGTAATAACTTATGCCCTCGCTACACAGAGTGTGGTTTTTGGTTGTTGCAGCTTGTTAGAAATACAGACTCTTAGCCCCACCCCAGATTTACAGAGTCACATTAAATTTGGGAAGCACCAATATATGCTATTTGTACAGTGCTGTGCAATTCGCTGTTGACTATGGAAGAATCCCACTTGACACTGAAGGTAGATTATTTAGATACGAATGACTTAGATAAAGATGTACCATTAGCGTCCAGTCTTAACTGGAAGAAAATGAAACTTAGGTTTCGATTTGCTCGAGGTTTAATTAGAGCTGAAGTTCAGACTCGGGTAACAGATTCCACTGCTTTCACCCCACACAATGAGTAAGTCATGTTTGGGGAACTGAATAGGCTGGTAGAGGAAGCTTGAATGCAGGTTAGTTAGCACCTGGACCATGTAGTGGAGGATCTGGAATGCTAGGAAACTTATCATTTATCCACTAATATGTTTTGACTGGAAGAGTTTCATGAGGAGTTTCAGGGAGATTCATCTTTTGTCGTAATGTGGATAGATTAGAATGGGGAAGAAACAGTATTGAGAGGCAGCAGTTACTCTGGATGCGTTAGTGTGTCTCAAATTTTACACACAAAACATAGCTAGTGTTAGCCAACAAATATTTACTGGGTATTTACTTTGTGTTGGACACTGGGCATATAATCCTGTCTTCACGATTATGGTCTTCCTTGTGTAATGCTTTTTATTGAGTCAATTAGGTAACTGAGTACTAAATGCGTAAAAAACTAAAGATGATGGCAACAGTAAAATTATCTTTGATATCCCCCCTCCATTTATTTTCTCTGAAAAAAGCTCTGGCCACAAAGTTAAGTGGTTCTCATTCTCATCCTGGTTTTGCAATTAGTGTTATACATAACATTGAACAATTTACTTAATCGTTCTGTATCTCATTTTTCCTACTTAGAAAATAAACATCATACTTAACCATGACTTCACAGCACAAGGTATTGTGATGAGATAATTTATAGGAGACTTTTTGGGTTTCCTGAGAAGTATTATAAGAGCTCATAATGGTGTTAATATAAAATTAAAAACCTTCACTTCTTGAAACTTTAAAAATTTCAATCCCCTAGTGCATTTTAGTCATTTTTCTAATTATAATTACATTGAAAGTGGGAAAAAATCCAGCCATCTGTGGCACTTGTTCTCCTTCCCTAGAGGTAGAGCTAGAGAAGATAATGATTTATCTGAGATGTTGTTATTCTCACTGTGGTAGACAATGGATGGTGGTTGGTTTATTGTGGCTTAAAGGCCCATCTGCTGATGGGTGCACTTTTATTAGGCAAAAATATGTGGGTGAAAGTGCTTATGGTAGTTGTAGGTAATAGTGGAGAGAAGAATGAGAGAATATTTTTGTTTTCTGGGGGAAAAGAATAGGATGTGAGCTGTATGAATTTGTCACAGCCAAAGACAGCAAACCAAGGAGAACCAGCCCATATTCTGGGTTTAGGTTATGCATCCCCATGGCTAGTTAATGCTAAGCACTCCCGCCTGGGAGACAAGAGCGAAACTCTGTCTCAAAAAAAAAATACATACATACATACATATATATATATATATATATATATATATATGATATGTTAACACATATTCAAAAGAAACTTTGAATAGTGCCTGGTACATAATTAGCATTATAGAGGCATGTGCTATTACTGGTATTCCGTCCTGGTCATTTATTCATTCACTTGTTGAGTGTGTAGGCCCTGGGTTATTTGCTTTGGAAGCCCAAAGGTGAATCAGACATAGATCCTGCTTTTAAGGAGAGTATATTTCAATAGAGAAAAATAAGATCAGCGGATACATAAATATAATACAGTGAAGAAAATTGTGCATGCAGGCTGGGTGTGGTGGCTCACGCCTGTAATCCCAGCACTTTGGTAAGCCAAGGCGGGTGGATTACAAGGTCAAGAGATCGAGACTATCCTGGCCAACATGGTGAAACCCCATCTCTACTAAAAATACAAACATTAGATGGGTGTGGTGGTGAACACCTGTAGTCCCAGCTACTCGGGAGACTGTGGTAGGCGAATTGCTTGAACCCAGGAAGCAGAGGTTGCAGTGAGCCAAGATGGTGCCACTGCACTCCAACCTGGCAATAGAGCAAGATGCTGTCTCAAAAAAAAAGAAAAAAGAAAATAGTGCATGCTTTCAAAGGTCTAGATGGAACTTAAGGAGTGAGCAGCAAGTGACAGGAGAGGACTTCTGGAGGGGCTGGATACACAAGCAAGACAGTAAGGAAGGCTTCATGGAGGAAGTGATATCTGAGTTGCATCTTGGAGGATGGGAAAAGCTCAAACATTTGCAGCAGGAGAAAGTGCCTTCCAGGTGAAGCGAATGGTATGAACAAAGGTAGGAAAGAGTACATTTAGAAAACATGACTAGTGTTTGCTTTGCCTAATTGAAGGCTGTATATTCATTAGAACATGTGTTTTGACTCCTCTCCCCTGAGTTCCCTTGCCCCATGTTTTTTATTGCTTTATACCCATCAGTTAAATTTCAGCAGATTATAATCAGCAGGGGCAGTTACTAAATGGGTGTAAGTGGCTTTGTAATTATAGCTGCTGCTAAATATGTAATCTATCTGTTCCTATAATTATTAAGGATTTTATTTTTATAAGCTGATTGCCTCCTATTCAAACACTTCTGTAATAGTATGCAAATAGGAGACAGGAAACATATAAGTCTAGGAACTTGCTTTCCCTTGCAACGTACAAGAAAACACCCAGCATCCTGGCCCATGGCAGCTTTGTACCTCTCCGGAGAGGCCCACTGTCGATGGACTCAAAGTAGACTGAGAATGCCTTAGATCCTCTAAGCCTTACCCAGAATGGAAACATCACATCTGGGTTTTTTTATTTTTTGTTTGTTTTATTTTTGTTTTTTAATACAGTTTCGCTCTGTCTCCCAGGCTGGAGTGCAGTGGTGCCCTCTCGGCTCATTGCAACCTCTGCCTCCTGGGTTCAGGCAATTCTCCTACCTCAGCCTCCTGAGTAGTTGGGATTACAGGTGCCCACCACCCTGCCCAGCTAATTTTTGTATTTTTAGTAGAGATGGAGTTTCACCATGTTGGCCAGGCTGGTCTCCAACTACTAACCTCAGGTGATCTACCCACCTCGACCTCCCTAAGTGCTGGGATTACAGGCGTGATCTACTGCATCTGGCACATCTGGGTTTTACATTAGCTTCTATTAAGACACACACCATGCATGACTTGTTTTTTCTTTCCTTGACAGTGATTCCATCATCTACTGGTCATAAATTACTCTGTCTCTAGCTCTTTAACTTATCCATTTAGCAGCTGAATATGCCCCTACAGAATGACTCGGAAGTAGCCCCGGACTAGGAATTCTCTGCCAAATGCAGATAAACTGTTGGCAAGTCTCTTCACCTTTTTATGCCTCAGTCAACTCATATATCAGGTGGGCTTATTGCTCTGTGCTGTAGAGAAATCATACACTTTGTCGTTTTTAAACCACCTATTCTGTTTAGAGGTTTTTTAAAATTTTTATTTATTTTATTTTTTTGAGATGGAGTCTCACTGTCGCCCACCCAGGCTGGAGTACACTGGTGCGATCTCGGCTCACTGCAACTTCTATCTCCTGGGTTCAAACAATTCTCCTGCCTCAGCCTCCTGAGTATCTGGGATTACAGGCCCACCACCACACTCGGGAAATTTTGTATTTTTAGTAGAGATGGCATTTCACCATGTTGGCCAGGCTGGTCTCAAACTCCTGACCTCAAATGATCCACCTGCCTCTGCCTCCCAAAGTGCTGGGATTGCAGGAGTGATGATTAAAGGTATTTTAAGACATCAAGTTCTAAGTTAATAGGGATAGTTTCTTTAGATTGTCCTTCTCTGGAGCAGACTAATTATGTATTTTCTTAATAAATATTAAGCTTGAAATAATCCTCCAATAATGGGAGTTAATACTGGAAATCCATAGCATAAAAAGATTGCGACAGGGCTTCACTTATAAACCCAATTGCAAGTGCTGTAAAGCCCAGAACAATCACTGACAAATGGCATATATGTTTAGTAAAGATTTCTTGAATGAATGCGTGAAATATATTTTCTTTGTGGGGGGACAACTATGGTTAGATCAAACCAAGGCTAAGTATAACTCAACATGGCAAAATGAATATCTATAGCTGGGACTTTGAATTTCTTAAAATTTTATTATGAGCTGTATATCGTATTTTAAAATAGTGCCTACTCGAGTATATATTATGCTTACCTGCTTTAATAAAACAATATATATTGTTTTGTGAGACAATTATACTACAGAAAGTCTCTTGTTTAGATCATAAATCCAAGGCCAAGATACCCCTAGCCCCCTCGTGAACACTTATCTGATCTGAAGATATAGTATTGAAGAGATAATAGCTGGAATGTTAGTCTTTTAAATCAGAGCGAATAATGTCTTTCCTGCCCTTCTGCTTTTGAACCATATAACCATATGAGCAGTGTCTTTAGCATCAGAAATATCTCAAAGAAAGAAAACCCTCTGAAAAAGGATAAAGTGTTTTACAAATGGGATTGCTGATGATTCTGTTCCTGGTAGATCACAAAGGTTCTTTTTCATGTTTTTCTCCTTTGTTTCTGATGTGGCTTGTATCTGTAGCTCATAAACATACAAAAGCAAGAACTGATTTTTAGAGGTGTGCAAGCCTGCTAAGTGTCTTCAACATTGATGGCAAATGTCTGCAGCGTTTGGTTCTGTGTGTTTGCTCTTTCAGCTTTACGTAGCCACGGAGGCCATCCTCATTGCACTGGTTGGGGCCACGCCGTCATACCACTGGGACCTGGCAGAGCTCCTGCCAAATCAGAGCCACGGCAACCAGTCAGTTGGTGAAGACCAGGCCTTTGGGGACTGGCTCCTGACAGCCAACGGCAGTGAGATCCATAAGCACGTGCATTTCAGCAGCAGCTTCACCTCCATCGCCTCGGAGGTAACAACAGGCTGTTCCAATCACTGATGTCTCTCTTTGTCCAGATGGAGCTACTCTTTTTGTCTTGCTGATTTAAATATCAGCCACATTTTCAAATAATTTTCTAGTAAATTTAAAAGTTAAAAGTTTTAATATATCAAAGGAGAGTGTTCTATGAAAACACATTCTTTTTCCGTCTTACTACACATGGGAGAAGCATGAATCTTTCCAAACTAGTTAGATGAAATGAGATACAAACTCCAACAGAACCATATGTTGATTATGATGTCCTTTTAAATCAAACACCGCATGTTCTCAGTCATAAGTGGGTGTTGAAAAATAAGAACACAAGGACACAGCGAGGGGAACATCACCCACCGAGGCCTATTGTGGGGTTGGGGAGGCTAGGGGAGGGATAGCAGTGGGTGGAGGGATTGGGAAGGGATAACATTAGGAGAAATACCTAATATAGGTGACAGGGGGGATGGATGCAGCAAACCACCATGGCACGTGTATACCTATGTAACAATCTTGCACGATCTGCACGTGTACCCTAGAACTTAAAGCATAATAAAAAAAAAAAAGGAAAAAAAAGTGAATTAAAACTTTAATCTCTCTTTATTACATATGCAAAAATTAATAAAAAGAGAGAAATGTAATGATTCTTATATAACATCCATAGTTCATTTTTTTCTTTTTTTGAGATGGGGTCTTGCTTTGTCGCCCAGGCTGGAGTGCAGTGGTGCAATCTCAGCTCATTGTAACCTCTGCCTCCCAGGTTCAAGTGATTCTTCTGCTTCAGCCTCCCAAGTAGCTGGGATTACAGGCCTGGCTACTTTTTTTATAGTTTTAGTAGAGAAGGGGCTTCACCATGTTGACCAGGCTGCTCTTGAACTCCTGACCTCAGGTGGTCCGCCCACCTTGGCCTCCCAAAGTGCTGGGATTACAGGTGTGAGCCACAGCGCCTGGCTCATAGTTCATTTTTAAGTCCAGTCCTGTGTGTAAACCACATGGGGCACCTTGACTGTACAATGTAAAACACAGACAGTGTCATCTAATAAGGTCAGGAAGCCTTACTTTTAAGGGGGGCTTTGCTGGCCAGAGAGAAGGTTCTGGCCCTTCTGAGCCAGCCAGAGTTAAAGAATCTGAGGGTGGATGGTCTGGTGAAGAGAAACCCTGGATGGGAGGCAGGTCTCATGCTCAGCTGGAAGGTACTGGTGCTGGTTGTTAAAATGTAGAAATACTCCTGTCTCCTTTGCCTGCCTGCTCCCCTTAAGCTGCCCATTGGTCTATTGACACCCTGGCCCCGTCCTTGGACCCTGTGACCCAGTTAATGGGGTAAATGCCCACTACAACAGGGGGCCTCTGGGACCTTTGCCAGCTCTCAGTTCTGGTTGCCATGCTAGTTAGCTCTCCCAAAATCCCTTGACCATTCCCCCCTGGAAGCCACTCTCTTGTGTCTGTGAGTGTGTAAGAGAGAGTGTGTGTCTGTGTATGTGTCTGCCTGTGTCTGCACCATGGCCCACCCAGCCTTACCTGTTGTTGACTATTTGGATAATCCTGCTTTGGATGAGACATACTAAAAAGAGAGGAGACATGCCAAGGGTGATGTTTTCTTGGCCTTTTTTATAGGAGTCCCCCAAGGAATGCCCCCCTCCTAAAAGTTACTAGACTAACTTTTTGAGTGACCACCAAAGCAGCATTTCTGACTGCAATTCCTGATGTTAGAAATTCCTCACTTAGAAACCTCCAGTGATTCTCCCACTGCACACAGAACACAGTAGGGACCCTATGATTTACGTTCAGGACCCCTCACACTTCATAGCTTGGTCCAGGTGTACTTTTCCAGCCCCACTCTGCACTTTCCCCCATCCTCACCTCTTGGAAATATTTACTGTTTCCCACACGTGCCCCGAGCTCTCAGCATCACCTATTGCTGTCAGGAGTGCCCTCACCACTTGTCCTGGCTTCCACCTGGTGAAATCCTCACCTACCCTCTAAGGCTCACTTTCAGAGTCACCGTCCCTGTGTGTCTTTCCAGCCAACTCCCCAGGAGTAAATATGCTTTTGTTTCTGTTCCAGTACCAATTTATTTGCACTTATGTTACAGACTGTTGTTTGTAGTTCAGCTCTAAAAGTTCTTTGAGGTCAGAAACCATGTTTTGGTTATTTTTCTATCTGCATGGCCTGTAGCAGTCACCACCACCACCACCAGCAGCGCTGCTACCACCATTGCCATCACTTCTAACCTATTAAAATAACAAGCAGCTTTGTGTAATGATTATGCTATGCCAGAGATTGTGATATATGTAAAATTTAATTATCAAAGTAATTCTATGAGGTAGGAATCATTTCCCCCATTTTACAAATTAAAAAAAATGAAGACTCCTTGAGGTCAATGTTAGCTAATAATGGCAGAACTGAGATATGAAGCCAAATTTGTCTTAATTCAGAAGCCTGTGCTCTTAATTATTGTGCTTTTTAGGAATGTATCCAATCCAAATTGGCATGTACATCTCTTAGGTTCTTTTTGGTGAGTAATCATAGTCAAATAATTTTTAACACATTTTTTAATTGGAAATAATTTCAAATGAAAGAAATTGCAAGAATAGTATAAAGAATCCCCTTCTCTATTTTAGTTTCATCTATTGTTATTAGTTTGCCTCGTTAGCATTATTATTGCCTTTCTGTTTTTTTTCCTAAGCCATCTGAAAGTTGCATATACCAGTGTCCTTTTATCCCCAGGTACTTCAGCATTTATTTCCTAAAAATAAGGATATTCTCTTCATAACCACACTACAGTTATCAATGTTAGGAAATTCAACACTGATACTATAGTTTTAGTTAAACTATACCTAGTTGTTTGCCATCCGTACCTAATTTTGTCACTTAATAACGTCCTTGATAGCATTATATTTTCCTCTCATGTATTGAATCCAATTCAGGATTACATGTGACGTTTAGTTGCCATAGTTCTTTAGTGTCTTTTGATCGTCAGCCTTTTTTTTTCTTTTATAACATTGATATTTTTAAAGCATCTATACCTCTTCTCTTTTTCAAAATAAGAATGTTCTTCATTTTGCATCTGTCTCATGATTCCTCATTCAGGTTGGTTTTGCATCCCAAGTCAGAATAGTACATAAATAATACATCCCTCTCAGGGCATCACATCAAAAGACACACTGTATCCATCTGTCCTTACTGCTGATGTTAATTTTGATTGTCCATTCCAGGTATTGTCTGATATTCTCCCCTGTCCCTTTACAGTTATTGTTTTGTTTTTTTTTTCAAGAAATAAGAGAACTATGGGAATCACTTTTAGATTATATAAATTTACTGTTTCTTATCACTGCAACCTTAACCTCC
This sequence comes from Alouatta palliata, assembly GCA_004027835.1. NCBI lineage: Eukaryota > Metazoa > Chordata > Mammalia > Primates > Atelidae > Alouatta > Alouatta palliata. The sequence goes on from PVKV010002392.1 coordinate 37,927, forward strand.
TGTGTGCAAGCAATTCTCCTGCCTCAGCCTCCCAAGTAGCTGGGATTACAGGTGCCCACCACCAGCCCAGCTAATTTTTGTATTTAATAGAGATGGGGTTTCACCATGTTGGCCAGGCTGGTCTGGAACTCCTGACCTCAGGTGATCTGCCCACCTTAGCCTCCCAGAGTACTGGGATTACAGGTACCAGCTACTGTGCCTGGCCCCAAATGGTTATTTCTTAACTTACATCACATTTACTAGCCTGCATACTTTCAACTGTAAGCAAGAGCCCTTTTTTCTCCCTTATCTGTCTGTCTGTCTCTGTCTGCTTATTTGCCTATATATTTATCAGATATACATATGTACTCATGGATTCCTATTCTTTTCAGTGATTTGTAATTTATTACAGCTCTGAATTATTTTGGAGCTCAAATTTTTTCCTAATTTACCAGTGGGAACCTCTTCAGGCTGCCTCTTGTGTCCTTTTATTTTTAATTAAAATTTTTATCTTGAAATAATTGTGGATTTACGTGCAGTTGCAAGAAATAATACAGAGAAATTTTGTGTACCCTTTGTCTGTGAGTACCCTGTAGGGTATCATGGGGAAAACCATAGTATAATATCATAACTGAGATATTGACACTGACACTGCTAGGACACAAAACATTTTCATCACAAGGATGCTTCATGTTGGCCTTTTAGAACCACACCCACTTCCTTCCCATCCCTTACCCTCTTCTTAATCCCTAGTAACCATTAATTTGCTCTCTTATACTATGAGTTTTTCATTTTAAGGTGTTATAAAAATGGAATCATACTGTAGAAGCCTTTTGAGATTGGCTTTTTTAATTCAGCATAATTATCTGCAGATTTGTCTAGGCTTAGTTTTTTTTTTTTAAGCCTACGGCAGCCGGTATTCCCAGGCGATCTCCCATCCAAGTACTAACCAGGCCCGACCCTGCTTTGCTTCCGAGATCAGACGAGATCGGGCGCGTTCAGGGTGGTATGGCCGTAGACTAGGCTTCGTTTTATTACTATATTTACATAAGCAGATTTGGAATGGGATAGATTGCCACTTTATTCCTTTTCAAAAGTATTTTAGCTGTTTTAGTTCCTTTGCCTTTCCATATAAATTTTAGAATAATTTTGTCTATATCTGCCAAAAAACATTTTTGTGATTTTGATAGAAGTTGTGTCAAACCTGCATATCAGTCTGGGGAGAATCAGTGTCTTTACTATGTTGACTCTTCCCATACATCAAGACCATGTGTTACTTTGAACATCTTTGATTTCTTTCATCAATGTTTCATCTCTTCAGTATGCAAATCCTGAACATGTTTTCTTAGACTTACATGTAAATATTTCTTTTACTTTTTTTTTGAGAGATTGTAAATGGTATTGTATTTTAAATTTCTATTTCTACATGTTTATTGATAGTATAGATAAATATTATATAATTGATTTTTATATGTTAATCTTGTATCCTTTGATTTTAATCTTGTATTATTTCTTCTTGGGAAATTTTAAAATTATGAATTTAATTTCTTTAATAGTTATAGAGTGATTCAAATGATAAATTTTTTACTGTATGAGTTGTGTAGTTTGTGCTTTTCAAGGAGTTAGTCCATTTCATCTAAGTTGTTGCTTATTAATTCTAGGTGCTTTTTGAAGATTCTTTGGGATTTTCTTGATAGTCATATCAGAAATAAGGACTTTTTTTTTTCCATTTCCATATTCTTTTTCCATTTCCAATCTCTATGCTTTTTGTTTCCTTATTGCTCTGGTTAGAATGTCTACCACTGTGTCGAATAAAATGGTAAGAGTAGACATCTTTGCCTTGATTCTGATCTTAGGAGGGATGCACTCAGTCTTTCACCATTAAGTATAGTGTTAGCTATAGGTTTTTATAGATTTTTTTAATCAAATCGAGGAAGCCTCCCCCGATTTCAATATTTTTTATGCCAATACCATGCTGTTTGGTTACTATAGTTCTGTAGCATAATTTGAAGTCAGGTAATATGATTGCTCCAGTTTTTGTTTGTTTTTTTGTTGCTCAGGATGACTTTGGCTATTCTGGGTCTTTGGTGGCTCCATATAAATTTTAGAATGATTTTTTTCTGTTTCTGTGAAGATGTCATTGGTGGTTCGATAGAGATTGCATTGAATCTGTAGATTGCTTTGGGTAGTATGGACATTTTAACAATATTGATTCTTCCAGTCCATTAACATGAAATATCTTTCCATTTTTTAGTGTCCTCTTCAATTTCTTGCATCAATATTTTATAGTTTTCACTGTAGAGATCTTTCACTTCTTTGGTGAGGTTTATTTTTAAGTATTTCATTTGTAGCTTTTGTAAATGGAATTACTTTCTTGTTTTCTTTTTCAGATTGTTCACTGTTAGCATATAGAAATGCTGCTGATTTTACATGTTAATTTTGTATCCTTTAAGTTTATTGAATTTGTTTCCATTCTAATAATTCTTTGGTGAAGTCTTTAGGTTTTTTTCTGATCATGTCATCTGCAAATAAGGGTAATTTGACTTTTTCCATTCCAATTTGGATGGCCTTTATTTCTTTCTCTTGTCCAATTACTCTAGCTAATAGTACTAACTTGAGTAATAGGGGTGAAAATGGACATCCTTGTCTTGTTCTAGAACTTAGAGCAAAGACTTTCAGTTTTTCTCTGTCAGGTATGATACTAGTTTTGGGTCTGTCATATGGCTTTTATTATGTTGAGGCATGTTCCTACTCTACCCAGTTTTTTACAGATTTTTATGAAGGATGTTGAATTTTATCAAATGCTTTTTCAGCATCAATTGAAATGATTGTATGGTTTCTGTTCTTTGTTCTGTTGATATGATGTATCACATTGATTTGCATATGTTGAACCATCCTTGTGTTTCTGGGATGAATCCCACTTGATCATGATGAATGACCTTTTTAGTGTGTTGTTAAATTTGGTTTGCTAGTATTTTGTTGAGAATTTTTGCATCAATGTTCATCAGAGATACCGGCCTGTAGTTTTCTTTTTTTGATGTGTCTTTGTCTGGTTTTGGTATCAGGGTAATACTGGCCTCGTAGAATCATTTTGGAAGTGGAATCAACTCTCTTCCTCTATTGTTTGGAGTAGTTTGAGTAGGATTGGTATTAGTTCTTCTTTAAATGTTTGGTAGAATTCAGCAGTAAAGCCATTGGGTCTCCGGCATTTCTTTGCTGGGAAACTTTTTATTATGGTTTTGATCTTGTTACTTGTTATTGATCTATTTAGGTTTTGGATTTCTTCATGGCTCAATCTTGGAAGGTTGTGTGTGTCTAGGAATTTATCCATTTCTTCTAAATTTTCCAATTTATTGGCATATAGTTGCTCATAGTAGCCTCTAATGATCCTTTGAATTTCTGTGGTATCAGTTGTAATGTCTCCTTGTTCATCTCTGATTTTATTTATTTGGGTCGTCTCTCTTTTTTTCTTAGTCTAGCTAAGGGTTTATTGATTGTATCTTTTCAAAAAAATGACTTTTCATTTCATTGATTTTCTGTACTTTTTTAAAATTTCAATTCCATTTATTTCTTCTCTGATCTTTATTATTATTTATTTTCTACTAATTTTGAGTTTGGTTTGCTCTTAATTTCTAATTCTTTAATATGCATCATTAGGTTATTTATTTGAAGTTTTTCTACTGTTTTGATATAGATGCTTATTGCTATAAACTTTCCTCTTAGTACTGCTGTATTCTATGGGTTTTGGTATATCGTGTTTCCAATTTCATTTGTTTCAAGGGATTTTTACATTTTCTTCTTAATTTCTTCTTTGACCCATGGGTCATTCCGAAGCATATTGTTTAATTTCTTTGTGTTTGTGCAGTTTTCAAAGTTCTGCCTCTTATTGATTTCTGGTTTTGTTCCACTGTGGTGGGAGAAGATACTTGAAATGATTTTAATATTTTTGAAATGTTTAAGACTTGTTTTGTGGCTAACATATAGGTATATCTTTGAGCATGATTCATTTGCTGAGGCAGGGAATGGAAGAATGTGTATTCTGCAGCTACTGGATGAAATGTTTTGTAAACATTTATTTGGTCTATAATGCAGGTCCATTTGGTCTGTAGTGCAGATTAAGTCTGATATTTGTGGATTTTTCTCTCTGGACGACCTGCCCAGTGCTGAAAATGAGGTACCAAAGTCTCCAGAAACTATTGCATTGGAGTATATCTCTGTTTTTAGCTCTAATAATATTTGCTTTATATATCTGGGTGCTCCAGTTTGGGTGCATATGTATTTTTAATTCTTTTCCTTTTTTCTAAAGACAGAGTCTTGCACTGTCACCCAGGCTGGAGTGCAGTGGTGTGATCTCGGCTTACTGCACCTTCGCCTCCTGGGTTCAATTTATTCTTGTGCCTCAGCCTTCCAAGTAGCTGGGACTACAAGTGTGTACTACCATGTCCAGGTAATTTCTTGTATTTCATGGGGTTGCCTGGGCTGGTCTCGAGCTCCTGAGCTCAGGTAGTCTGCCTGTCTCTGCCTCCCGAAGTGCTAATGTTACCGGCATGTGCACCGGGTCTGGCCTATATTCTTTATTCTTATATCCACTTGCTGAATTGACCCCTTTATTATTATATAATTATCTTCTTTGTCTCTTTTTATAGTTTTTGTGTTGAAATCTGTGTTTGCCTGATATACATATAGCTACTCCTGCCCTTTTTTGGTTTCTTTAGCATAGAATATCTTTTTTCATTCCTTTATTTTTAGGCTATGTTTATCTTTACAGGTGAAGTATGTTTCTTAGGCAACAGATCATTGAGTCTTGTTTTTTAAATCCATTCAACCATTCTTTATGTTTTGATTGGAGAGTTTAGTTCATTTACATTCAATGTTATTGTTGATAATTAAGGACTTACTACTGCCATTTTGTTATTTTTCTGATTGTTTTGTGGTTTTCTCTTCCTTTTTGTGAAAGTGATTTTCTCTGGTGGTATATTTTAATTTCTTGCTGATATTTTTTGTATATCTGTTGTAGGTTTTTTTATTTTAGGTTACCATGAAGCTTACAAATGACATAACCTGTTATTGCAAACTGATGACAGCTTAACTCTGCAAAAACAAGCAAAGAGAAAACTAATTAAAAATTTACACTTTAGCTTCATCCCCTTTCTTTTTAACTTTTTGTTGTTTCTACCTTCTTATACTATCTATCTTTTACAAAGTTGTTGTAGTTATTATTTTTGATTGGTTCATCTTCCTACTCAAGATATGCATAGTTTGTACACCTAAATTACATTATAATATTGTGCATTTGTCTGTGTACTTAACTATTACCAGTGAGTTTTGTACCTTCATGTAATTTCTTACTGCACCTTAATGTCCTTTTTTTCTTTTTCTTTTTTTTTTTTTTTTTTTTTTTTTTTTTTTTTTTTTTTTTTTTTTTTTTTTTTTTTTTTTTTTTTTTTTTTTTTTTTTTTTTTTTTTTTTTTTTTTTTTTTTTTTTTTTTTTTTTTTTTTTTTTTTTTTTTTTTTTTTTTTTTTTTTTTTTTTTTTTTTTTTTTTTTATTTTTAGACAGTCTCACTCTGTTGCCCAGGCTGGAGTACAGTAGCACAGTCTTGGCTCACTGCAACCTCTGCCTCCCGGGTTCAAGCGATTCTCCTGTCTTAGCCTCCCTAGTAGCTGGGATTATAAGCGCCTGCTACCACAGCTGGCTAAGTTTTTGTATTTTTAGTAGAGATGGGATTTCACCGTGTTGGTCAGGCTGGTCTCGAAGTCCTGACCTCATGATCCACCTACCTTGGCCTCCCAAAGTGTTGGGATTACAGGTGAGCCACCACGCCTGGCCTAATGTCCTTTTTTTTTTTTCCAGATTGAAGGACTCCCTTTAGCATTTCTTGTAGAACAAGTCTGGTGTTGACAAAATCCCTCACCTTTTGTTTGTCTGGGAATGTCTTTATTTCTCTTTTATGTTTCAATCATACTTTTACTGGATATCCTAGTCTAGGATAAAAGTTTCTTTCCTTCAGCGGTTTAAATATATCTTCCTCTCTTGGTCTCCATTGAGAAATTTGCTGCCAGACATACTGGAGCTCCTTTATACATAATTTTTTTTTCTTTTCTCTTGCTACTTTTAGAATCATTTCTTTATTCTTGACCTTTGGGAGTTTGATTATTAAGTGTTTTGAGGTAGTCTTACTTGAGTTAAATGTGCTTGGTGTTTTATGACCTTCTTGTACTTGACTATCGATATCTTTCTCACTAGGTTTGGAAAGTTCTGTTATTATCTCTTTGAATAAACTTTTTATCCTAATGTCTTTCTCTGCCTCCTCTTTAAGGCCATTAGCTCTTTAATTTGCCCTTTTGAAGCTGTTTTCTAGATCTTGCAGGCATGCTTTATTCTTTTTCATTCTTTTTTATTTTTACTCCTCTGACTGTGTATTTTCAATAGCCTGTCTTTAAGCTCGTTAATTCTTTCTTCTGCTTGATCAGTCCTGCTGTTGAGAGATTCTGGTGCATTCTTCATTTTGTCAGTCAAGGTTTTTAGCTCCAGAATTTCTGCTTGATTCCTTTTATTTCAATCTCTTTATTAAATTTATCTGATAGGATTTTGAATTCCTTCTCTGAGATATCTTAGATTTCATTGAGCTTTTTCAAAACAGCTATTTTGAATTCTGTCTGAAAGGTCACATATCTCTGTCACTCCAGAAATGGTCACTGGTGCCGTATTTAGTTTTGGTTAGGTCATGTCTTCCTGGATGGTCTTGATGACTGTGGATGTTTCTGGATGCCTGAGCATTGAAGATTTAGGTACTAATTCTAATCTTCACAGTCTGGGCTTGTTTGTACTAGTCTTTCTTGAGAAGGCTTTCAAAGTATTCAAAAGTAATTGAATGTGGTGATCTAAGTCTTTGGTCGTTGCAGCCATAAGTGCCTTAGGCAATACCTCAAGCCTAGTAGCACTGTGACTCTTACAGACTCGTAGAAGTACCACCTTGGTGGTCCTGGTTAAGATCCAGTAGAATTTCCTGGATTGCCAGGCAGAGTCTCTTATTCTCTTCTCTTACTGTTTCCAAACAAACAGCATCTCTCTCTCCATGCTGAGCTCCTTGGAGTTAGGTGAAGGGTGACATAAGCATTGTTTTGGCCACTACCACTGGGACTGTACTGGGTCACGCATGAAGTCAGCGTAGTACTAGGTCCCGCCCAAGGCCTGTGGCAACTATTTACTGGCTACCACTGATGTTTATTCAAGGCTCAAGGGCTCTTTAGTCAGTAGGTGATGGCTCCTACCAGGACTTAATCTTTCTCTTAAGAACACCAGGTTCCTTTCTGGACCAGGGTGGGTCTAGAAGTGTCATCCAGGTGGTAAGGCCTGAGATCAGGGGCTTTAGGAATCTACTTCATGCTTTATTTTACTGGGGCTGAGCTGGTACCTGGGTTGCCAGACAAAGTCCCCTTTACTTTTCTCTCTCCTTTCCTCAAGCGGGAGGAATCTTTGCCCACGGCCAGCACTGCCCCAGGCCTGTGGCAACTATTGCCTGGCTACCACTGATGTTTATTAAAGTCCCAGGGGCTCTTTAGTTAGCAAGTGGTGAGCTGGCCGGCATGGGTCTTTCCTTTTAGGGGTGTGGGTTCCCTTCTGGCCCAGGATGGGTTTAGAAATGCCATGTAGGAGCCAAGACCTGCAATCAGGGACTTTAAGAGTCGGCTTGGTTCTTTATTTTACTGTGGCTGAGTTGGTACCCAAGTTACAAGACCGAGTCCTTTTTACTCCTCCCTCTCCATTTTTCTAGCAGAAGGAGTCTCTCTCCATGGCAGGTCTCTCTCACAGCTGGGAATGTGCTGGATCATACTTGAAGCCAACATAATCTTGGGTCTTGTCCAAGTCTCGTGGTGACTGCTGCCTGGCTACCACTGATATTTATTCAAGGTCTAAGGGCTGTTTAATCAGTAGGTGGTAAATTCTGCCAGGACTGGATCCTTCCTTTCGGGGCAGCAGGTTCCCTTCTGGCCCAGGGTTTGTCTAGAAATGTCATCAGGGAGTTACGGCCTAGAATGGAGGCATCAGGAATCAGGACCCTACTTGGTGCTTTATTTTACTGTGGCTGAGCTATTACGCAAATTGCAACACACAGCCCTCATTACTCACTCTTCCCTCTCTTCCTGGAGCTGTGAGCTGTGCTGCCTGGGGTTGGAGACGGGGCGGTACAGGCATTCCCTTGGCCACCAAAGCTGGTGTCTCACTGGATCATGTGCATCCCAAGTCCACTGACTCTGAGCCCAGCCCAGCACCAGACTTGCCCAGGAATTGCAGTCTAGACCACTAGACCACTAGACTGCAATTATTTATTGAAGACTCCACTAGTTCATTGAAGACACCCCAGAGCTCTTTAGCCTGCAATGGTGGGGCTAGCCAGAACTCAGGTTCTGACCACTGGGATGGGTGATTCCTCTCTAGCTAGGGCTCATCTAAATGTTCCTTCTGTGGGTACCAGCTGAATTCTGCCCTGTGTTGCTTTGTGGTGTGAAGAGCAGCACTGAGTTCCAATGCAAAATTCCATTATGACTGTGCTGTCTGCTCCCCAGGCACACAGATTGTCTCTTCCTGTGCCATGTGGTATTTCTGTGGGATGGGGGAAGGGTAGTGACAGCAATTCCAGACTGTCTTTCCTACCCTCTTCAGTGCCTCTGTTTTTGATGTGATGTTAAAACCAGGTACTGTGATCAGTCCTGATTTTTGGTTCTTATGGAGGTCCTTTTGAAACTGGCCTAGTTGTCCCATAGAGCTGATGTTTATGGTTTCTTTTGAATAAACATAGAAATTGACCCTCCTGCTCTTAAAACTTGAGAAAGTTATAATTGTCTTATCAGAGTTTCTTGCTCAGGAAACTGAACCGTAGACTTCTCAGATATTATCAAAGAACTGAAACTCAGCAGATCACCACATCCAGACAGTGAAAGGCCAGACCCCTCATTTATCATGACTGCTTCCTTTACCCCTCCCTAATTCTGGTAGCTACATTCCTTCCTTGTTATATAAGTCCCCAGTTTTAGTTGGTCAGGAAGACAGATTTGAGACTATCTCCCATTTTCTCAGCTGCAGCACCCAAATAAAGCCTTCTTTCCTGGCAATACTTGTTGTCTCAGTGATTGGCTTTCTGTGTGGCAAGCAACAGGACCTAGAGCAAGCCCCTGGTGTTTCAGTAACACTTTCTTGTGTGGATAATTTTTCAATTTGGTGTTCCTGTGGGGAGGATGATTGCTGAAGGATCCTAGTTGGCCATCTTGCTCTTCCTCCTCCCCATTCCAATATTTTTGAGAATTTTTATTATGAATGTATATTGAATTTTGTCATATACTTTTTCTACATCAATTGCAATGACTGTGTAATTTTTTTTTTCTTACTTGTAATATGGTGGATTACAGAGCTTGTTTTCCAAATATTGAACTAGGCTTGCATCTCTGAGTGGTACATAATGCTTCCTATATATTGCTAATTTCTACATGCTAACGTTTTGTTAGGGATTACTGCTTCTATATTTGTGAGGAGTATTGGTCTGTAGTTTTCTTTTTGATACTGTCTTTGGTTTTGGTGTCAGAGTAATACTAGCTTTATAAAATGAATTGAAAAGTATTCCCTTCTTTTATAATTTATAGATGAGACTGTAGAGTTAGTATTAATTCCTTAAGCCTCTGGTAGAATTCTCCAGTGAAATCATCTGGACCTGGATATTTCCTTTTGGGGAGTTTTAAAATTATGAATTTTATTTTCTTAATAGTTACAGGGCTATTTTGTCAAATCATCTATTTTGTTTGTATTGGATGAGTTGTGGTAGTTTGTACTTTTCCAGAAATTGGTCCATTTTATCTAATTCGTCAAATTTATGTATGTAGAATTGTTCATAGTATTACCTTATCATTGTTTTGATCTTTTCAGGGTCTGAAATGATATCCCTTCTTTTATTATCTGGTATTGGACATTTGTGTCTTTTTTCCTTATTTAGTTACTTCTCAGTCATTATGGAGATCTGTCAATATTATTGATCTTTTTAAAGAACCAGCATTTTGTTTCATTGATTTTTCTCTGTTGTTTTTCTGTTTTAAATTTTATTGGTTTCTATTCTTATCTTTAGTGGGAGGAATAAGGAAAAGCATGCCTACTCAGTCTTCCTGGAAGTGGGAGTTCTCTTGTGTCCTTTGATATGCCTATCATTTTTTAAAGCACCTCAGAAATTTTTGGCATAACAAGATATTCCAAGTTCATCTTGTATGTCCCACCACTGAAACATGAAATAAGTCATTTCTCCAAAAAGGCCTGGTTTTACTTAGGATCTCCATAGGATTTTGAAATGGGTGAGAACTGTAGGTCGGCTCTCCAAAAAATCTATTACTGCATTATAATGAAAACAAATCTTAGACCAAATTCTGCCACATATATAATACATACATTTATTAACTAAATTCTTGTAATCAAAGTAGCACATAAAAAACTGCCTTGCAGGCTTGAGAAGTCCTGGCTCTTTAGTCTCCTAGAATTTTTAACACTGCTTCCATGATAGGTCACTATAGGTAAACCCCATTTTCCATAGGCAGGGTACTGATTACACCACTCCTACTCCCAACCTCCACTCCTCAGCCAGCATCAGGGACAAAGAAGCTTCCAGAGTTCATATTGGCTCAGGACCAAAGACGGCTTTTAGCTGAGAGCATAACCCTGTAGGTAGAGTACCCACACACTGGATTATCTCACAAATTCCTGCAAGAGTGGGGAATATCCCTAATATATTGACCTAATCTATGTATCTTGAATGCCCTTAATTTCACCAGTGATAGCCCACTTTTGATATTCATTCTTGCTAGTCAGTAGGCTGCTATTTTAATCAAGAATAAGCAAAGCACCCATTTTTGACAACCCCTTGTAGTAGCTCCTTCTGGGGAATGGGCTTTCTGAAGAGGAAAGCACTGGACAATGCAATCTTGATTAGAATCCTCATGGTACCAGGGAGAGAGCTTGACCTAAACAACATTTATGCAGAATATCCCACTATATCTGCTTAATACTTTAAAGTAAATTAGATAACATGGCAACAGTATGCTTCGGTGCAACAGGCACTCAACACATCTTGCTGAATTGAATGAAATTAATATTAGCGACATCTATAGTTAGGAGCCCTTTTAGATATTACCAGAGGGGTACCATTATTAGTAGGTGTTCACTGAGCAACTACTACCTGCCTTATGTTAGAGATGGCTTGCTATAAGGAGAGAGAGCTCTTAGACCCTGCACTGACAACAGGGATGGGGCACCCTGGTCCCCACTGTATGTCCTGTGCTGACTTCTGGGACCTCACAATAAACAGTGCCCAACTGAAGGCTGAAGACAGAAGGAAGGCTGAATTCGTCAAAGGGAACACAGGGAGCTACTACCTTCAAGATAAAGAGTGTTAGAAACAGGATAAGTGGAATTAAACAGCTTCCTCAGCAAGTGTTGAAGATCTTTAAAGCAGCTCTGAGAGGAGAAGAATAAAGGGCTGAGACAGCCTCTACCTTACCACTTGTGATAGTAGCTGCGTCTTTTTCTTCCGGTTACCTGTATCTTAGCACACGGGTGCGTCTGTGAATCGCTGTCTTTCTCACCATGTGTCTTTGTCAGTTGGTATCTCTATGGCCCTCCCTCCCTCCCTTCCTTCTCCTCTCCCCCCCTGCCTTCCTTCTTCTCTCCCCACCTTCTGTCCTTATTTCTCTCTCATCTCTGTCATTTTGTCTATATGCCTGTTTCTGCCTGTTCCCATGTTTCTTCATCTCAGTCTGTCTGTATTTACTTGTTTCTGTTTCTCTTTCTGTGTCCATTGCATTGACTCTCTTGCCTTTCCCTGTGTCTCTCTTTATCATTTCTGCCTCTGTGCCTTTCTGTTTCTCAGTCTCGCTTCCTCACCCTGTCTGCCTCCCTCTTCCTCTGTTACTCATCTGTCCTCTTTCTCATTCCCATCATGTGTAGCCACTGAGATGCTTAGACTTGGTTGTATATATTATTATCCGCCTTGATTATAGTTATTTATAATTATAGGTTTCTAAATACTTGGTGCTTTCTTGCCATGATCTAGAGGTACGCACTATATTCCTCATGTCACTAGGATGTCAGTTATCCACCCTCAGAGGTTTATTTTCAGGTACAAATTACCTGTGCAAATAGTGACCCTCAATCTCCAGCAGGTGCTCCAAGATGTATCCAGAACAACAGGGGGAGCGGGACACGGGCTGTCCCTGCTGCACAGTTAGATGAGATCCCACACTGCCACCCCACCTCCACCCTCCCTCAGGGCTCTTTGAAAACTCTGGGGTCATGATCTGGGATGAATTATCTTTGGAGCCTTCCAGATGCTGAACTAGCTGCTTCAGCCTGAGTGGGTTCATGATGCTTTGCAAGGGTGGCTGTGGCCTGCCTACTCTTTGATGGAAGCGTACAGGTGGCATCACTCACCCACACAGCAGGACAGAACTCCACAACCTCCATGAGATCCTCAGCTATGACAGGATCATTCCATACTTTGCACTGAGTTTGTGGGTGAGAAGATAGGTTTATACAGGGTCTGGTAGGTTTAGGAGAGAGGGAAGAGGCAGTCAACCACTTTTTATGTACCCTGGGATGGGAGGCTCTCTGCCAGAGGTCTTTCATAGATGCTGTGTATTTAGTTCTACTGACAACCCCACTCTATATGTGAAATAACAGATGAAAATAATTTAAAGAATTTTCCCTAAATCATACACCTAATAAGCTGCTAGTCTGGGATTCAATGAACTCATATTCTTTCCACTTCACCAGTGATTTTCAAGCTTTTCTTAAAAAAAACAAAAAAGAATAGAAGGCTTTAGTTTTAAATGGTGTCTTAGCTGGCACTTTAGTATTTAGAAGAGCTAGATACTGTGCTGTTGGCATTGCAGAGGGGTAGGGTCCAGGGCCTCAGCACCTCTTCCACCGTCAGCCATTTGTGACAGCCCCAGAAACATGTCTGTGAGGACGGAGTGAAGATCGACTCTTCCTGGTCCACATGGCTCACTGGCAGTGAAGGGACAGGAAGAGCCAATGGGAGTATGTCTTGGAGGATTTAAGAATGCACATTAGCACAGTGACCATGGGGAGATAGTGTATGGGGCACTAAATATCAACCTAAAGGAAGAAACTGAGGCACAAAATACCATTTTAAGAGTTTCCTTGAGCCAGGGTGAGGACAGCTGCCCGGGAAACACTTCCCAGTTACTATAGGAAGTGCTCTTTTCGACCTTTGTTGCAAGTAATCTTTTAAAGGCAAAAGGAAGGAACAAGGAGTGGGTGGATACAAAGTTGTTTGTTAGGAGTTTTCATTAGTTTACGTAAATAACGTTGATCAGTGATTGACTGTATAGTGTTGAACTACAGAGTAGGGGTTACGGTATCCAGTGTGCAGCATTGTTAGGTTAATGTATAGCTACCAATGGCTTCAATCTAGAGTCCATATAGCAAGCAACTTCAAGAGATGATTACTTGGGTGAAGGGGAGATGGGGACATGACTGCTGCTTTGTTCCAGTGCCTCTCTGGACCCAATAATTTAGGGAGGGCTCACATTCCTCATATAAAAAGTTTCATTTCTTTTCCAACACATTGGGCTAAAAGCTAAATAAGATGCTGGCAGTCATCTGCTTGAGAGTGCTTTGGACAGAGTGAATTCTAGGGGAGAAGGGAAAGCAATAATACTGGCCTGCAAATTAAAAAGGGAAGAACACCTGGGCTCAGAGTCGCTGGGCGACCTCCTGAGTGCCCCACAGTTAGTAAACAAGGCTGGCTACTGTGGCACAGGCCGGCAGCAGGAAGCAAGGCAGGCAGGCAGCCCATCTGTGAGTAGCGTCAGCGTCTGCCTTCTGCAGGGCGATGTGACCTGAGGCATGTGTGTCAGTCTCGTGAGGAGCCTGGCCTGTGGTCCACCCCCACAAAACCCACTCAAGTACAGCAGAAGTAGTAATGATTACATTAAGCTTTGTTGCTAGTCAAGCTCAAATAAATGTACATGTTTCCTAATAGGACAAAAAATAACAAAGGAGAATTAAATAGAATGAACAATAGTTAAGTCTCATGTTCTCAGCAGTTCACTGTATTCTCAGAGCCCAGCAGCCACCTGCCCCAGGGACAACATTCACCATGTCTCCCTTCTCTGAATAGATTCAGGGAGACCTAGCAAAGGCCTCCTCTGTTTCACATGTTTAACACAGAATCTCTTGTTTTTCCTGAAGGCCTTTCCATTGAGCTACCAATGAAGTGTCTGCACTGTGTGCCCTCATCCCACTGTTGAGAGTGTGTGAATTACATGTGAGTTCACGCACTGTACCTCTGCTTCACGCTTTAGAGCCCTGTCTGGGTGCTGTTCCGAGTGCTGGTGTGGTATAGGTGGCTTGAAAGTTCCCTGCTGCTGCTAACAAAATGATAAGCATCAATGGAGAGACAGCAGCAGAATGGAGAATAATGTGAACGGTGATCAAGGGGCAGCCAAGGCCGGCAGCACCAGGCAGCATGATGGCATCAGTCACTCTCTAGCTAGTGTCCTTGAGGAGCCACTAGTCTCTGGACTGTGTTGAGTTCATCCTTATTACAGTGAAGTGCGGCGCCAAACCAAACCCTCCACTTACTTTCTTAGCGTTAAATCAATTTCAGTGGCCTCTCTAGACCCTCACTTGCTCCTGTAAATCTCTAAAACAGGAGTATTGAAACTGGCACCTAAACATATCACTAAGTTGGTGAATATCCTTAATACGTGGTCTGTGTTATGTAGGCAATACTTGGTTCTTATTGAAATAATTTTGTTTGAAATCAAAGTTCAAAAACAAATATGAAGTCCTGTTAACCTGTCACATAAAATTGTGGAAGATAAATATCAAGAGAGATTCCATAAAACTCTATAGTTTAATGATACTGTGTTAAAAACACACATTTTAAACATCCACTTTGCACCTTATTACACTTGGGTCAAGCCTTGCAGAAGTTTCTTTAGAAGAGTTTTTAGGAAGGGCAAATAAAAGGTTAGATAGATATGATTAACTTGGTATTTAATGTAAAAATCTTCTCTAATCTAGGAGTCTTGACTGTTCTAAAATGAGCTAATAGCTATTGGAGCAAATTTATGTAGCAAATTGCTGTCTGCTGTATTCAGATTATTCCCTGAGCTCTGACTCATTGAGAAAGCACCAAATATCACGGAGACACACAATTATCATGTTTAATTAACGTTTGCAACCAAAAAGTGTAAGGTTGGAATTCTTAATATCACTGTGGATATTGAAGAGCTGAAATTGACTATTTATCTTGAGATTAATATATTTTCCCCAAGCCATACCCTGGGGTCAAAAGACAGAGTATTAAAACTATTTGAAAAATTCACTGCAATTAATTGCTTTAGGGGCTAATTTTTTTTTTAATGTCTTGCTTCCTTACACCTGTAGTACAGATTGTTATAGCCTGCACACTTCACCCATTAAGTGGTAATTCAGAGTGACAACTACATTGAAATGAAGCAAGTTAGTTAATCACCATGAAACTGTTCCTGAAATACCCTGTCCAAGTACTCCCTTGTGACAGAAGGCCTCTGATTACCTTATTTTCTCCTGAAGTTAGATTTTCATATACTAAGCTGTAATTATTTTTATTTTAAATACAGGCTAGGGGAGGGCTGAAGTTTGGTTGGAATTATTATCAGAACCATTCAGAATTTTTCACAGGAGACCATAAGTGGCTCTCTGATCGTGTAGAGCCCTCCAGGATGTGCTGCAGGGGTCCTAGGACGCTGCTGTTGGCTTCATTCCTGCAGCCCTGAAATACCGACAAGCTGGGAGTCTGAGTAGGGCCGTGGCAGTTATAATATGACTTCATTTTCATCAAAGCACAACTTCCAGCAACAAGAGGCTTGATCGATAGGCACATGCCCAGTCTTGTTTGCCCATTTTGGTTGACTTGCCTGGACGATGAGGGTGACCTGCCCTTTGTCTTCCTTTTCTTCCTTTTCTTTATGATCACGTGAGCTATGCCCTGAACAGTCATTTGGTGTGTTCCCCTTTCAGAGAAGGCTGTGTTGGGACTAGCGGACTATGTGGGGCCCTGAACAAGTCTGCCTTTCAGAAGGGATACGGCAGCCAGCTGAGGGGCTAGCTACTACTCTAACCTGCCACATCCCCTGCCTGGCTTGCAGGTTCCTTGATATACTGTGAATCATCCATGGCACATTTATTATCCCTGCATGATCATATATGCCTCTCTCAGTGGGGATATTTGTGGACCAAGTAAAGTGCTTTCAGGGGCTAAAGATAAAACCAAAGTATTCAAGATGTCAGATTGCTGTAGGAAGAAGGAAAACCCCTCAAATCTAAATCTGTCTATACTCCTTTTCAAGAGAATGGCATTTGGTGGCTCCAAGGAAATGATGATCCATTCAGTAGTTCCCTGTATGCCCATAAACTCACCACCTGATGCTTGAAGTCATGACATGGAGGTATTGTGTGTGAAGATGCCTGTAAGATGATGGCATTTGCTCGTCTTACATAAAGAATTCAGCAAATATTTAATTAGTGCTGACAGACACTCTAAGGTTAGCACGGGGAATACCGATATGCCCTTAAGAAGCTCACAGCATTGCAGGGGAGAGACAAATGGACACACTTTTCCATGCGTCATCGTAGAGCAAAAATAAGGTGATGTGGCAGAAGGAGAGAGCGGTAAGCTCCACTAGGGTGAGTCAGACAAGACGTAAGGTGCGTCGTGGAGAATGAATAGTTCACGGGGGGAGGAGGTAGGGGTCCAAGTGGAGAGAGGAGGGCACAGTGCATACTGAGAGTGGTCTTTTTGGCTGGTGTCATGCTTCATGGCAAAAGTGGAATGAAAAATCTGTTTGCTTTTCTTTGGGTAACTATACGCTTACCTAGACTTCTGCAATACAGTGGTCCCACAGTATTCATCTGTGGGTGATGCAGAGTCAGTCACCCACCCTGAGCCAAAACAAGGAGGGCAAGAAAGGGCAAAGCTCACCTAGGGGAGGGAAATGATCCACTGCTTGGTGTAAATGATTTTTTATTTACCATTCACTTCCGCTTCATTAGAGTTGTTTGTGGTTATAGCACGTTTTTCAACTATTATTCCATGAAATGTCACTATAAATTAGAAGAAGAAGAAGAAAAAAAAAAACCTACAATGGGCTGTTTAGGTCACAGGGGAAAACTGAAGCAGACAAATTTATGACATTCACAGAGCCAAGGAGATGTTGCAGAGAGTAGAGGCTGGGTATGTGTCTCAGTTCTCGGAGTCAGTATGACAGAGGTCCTTCTTGCTCTTTGGTCTTCCTAACATTCCTGATCAACTTAAGAAACATCTCCTAGTTTGTGGATTAGCCCGGGCAACAAAACAAGACCCTGTCTCTTAAAAAGAAACGAAGGAAATATCTCCTGATCTGTGTGCTGTAATATAGTAGGGAAGGATAATAATCATAGCGCAGGGCTATTTGGTGGAGGAAGGAAAAGAAAGAAACCTGGAGATGGCTTGTTTGTGTCATATGGGACACCAGGATGTCAGATAGACCATAAGTAAATGATACAAGTAAATTGAAAAATAGAAATTTATTAGGTATTTATATTTAAATACCTAATTTAAACTTACTACACTGTGGAGTAAGATACACCCTTTAAACAAAAGATCAGTCAAATGTCAAAATAACACTTTGGAAGTTGATTTTAAAACACACGGTGGTCCTCAATTTAGGATGGCTTGACCTACGATTTGTTAACTTTATGATAGTGCAAAAGTGATAAGTATTCAGTGGAAACCATACTTTCAATTTTGAATTTTGATCGTTTCCTGCGCTAGCTATAAGTGTGGGAGGATCCTCTTTCATGATGCTGGGCAGCTTTCCATCAGCAGCATCTCCCAGTCAGCCACGTGATCTTGAGGGCAAACAAGTGATACTTTTCTCTACAGTGCTCTCCTGTATTCAACAAATTGCATGAGATAGTCAGCACTTTATGATAATGTTAGCTTTGTGTTAGACGACTTCGTCTAACTGTAGGCTAATGTGTTTGGAGCACATTTAATGTAGGCTGGGCTGTTCTATGATATTCCATAGGTTAGGTGCATTCAGTGTATTTTCAACTTACAGTATTTTCAACTTACCATGGGTGGGAGGCAGCCTGGTCGTAAGTTGAAGGGCATCTATATTCTCTTCTCCCTCACTCCCAGCTTTCTCCCTGTTGTTCCCCAAGCGCACAGGCCATAACCCTCACTTCATACTCAATGTGCAACCTTCCTTTTCTTCCTTCCCCCTCCTTTCTAGTGACACCTGATTCTGTTACCCTGTCTAAGTCAAAAGGACCCCTTATTTCTAGTATTCCTTCTGGTACTCAGAAAGGAGGTGGTAACCGCTCCCATGCTTGCCACCTCCGTTCTGGTCTCTGCATCGCAGCTACAGCAACTTTTCTTGATGTACGCCAGTGCTTTATCCCTTATTGGGACATGCCATTTATTCTCAGGATCTAAACAATAAGAATATAAATATCAAACAAAGAAACCTCCAAATGTTTCATTAGTACCCAGCCAGCAAACTCAGTTGAGTTTGTCCATAGCTTCCTGAATGGAACACATGCTGAGGGTGAAAAAACAGAACGTCTTTAATCATTGTATTGTAATTTATGTGCCAAAGGCTGGCTGTTGGGGTTGAGAGGAGAGGATTACATGGAAGTTGGCTGGCTATTAATTATCTGGTTATGAGGTATGGAAGCTTACCTCTTTGACATATCTTTGATATGCGTTGTTTCATTACTCAGATGTTAATTTTGTTTTGGGGATTACATAAGCATGTGGTCCATTTTAAAGCAATAATTTGTTTTTTTTTTGGATTATATTTGTATTTTAGGAAAATGATTTATTTGATTTGTGACATTTCCATTAAGCTTAAGGTGTTATAATTTCAAGAGGGATGCTAAAGATACATTTGATTGCTTCCTTTAAAATTTATCTTCAAGATTTATTCAGTCTGTGTTTGGCCTCATCCATCCTAGTGGCTTCAAATAATACCTGTTCATGGATGACTCACCCCAGATCTCACCTCTGAACTCCAGGGTCTATATCTGGCATGACTCCTTTCTCTTCTGGAGGTCTCCAGTGCCGGCCCGCGTGGTTGTAACGGCCTTTGATGGTTCTTCCCGCTCCCATGCTTGCTGCCTCCATACTGTTCACTGTATTGCAGCTACAGCAACTTTTCCTGATGTATGCCAGTGCTTTATGCCTTATTGGGACATGCCATTTATTCTCAGCATCTAAGCAGTAAGAATATAAATATCAAACAAAGAAACCTCCAAATGTTTCATTAGTAGCCAGCCAAGAATGTCTCTAACTCAACCCCCTTCACTTCTGTTCACCTAGCTTTTTTCCTCTTTAGGAGCTGGAAGGCACTGCATAGCCATGGCTCTGTGCTCATGCCTGTATTTGCCATATTATGTTCCTTTCATCTTTTATGTTACAGGCACCTGCTATTGGTTCTGCCCCCAGTTGTGCCTGATTTTCTCTTAGGTTCGCTTTCTTTAGATGAATGAATGATTATATGAGTACTTTTAGTGCTGTGCCTCTCAAATCCTTTTTGAAAATAGAGTATTTTGAATGCTCAACTCAATTTAGTGGATAAGAACAAAAATACATATGCTAGTTATAAAACAGAAATAGATGTAAGTCAACCTGAGAGACTGAAAATATTTTGTCTTTATAGTCTTCCTTTTCTGTTAATGTATGGGAAAAGAAAAGTAGATTTCCTGCTTTTTCAATTTGCAAATGATTTTTCAATTTGAAGTACATTAACATGAAAAGAACATTCATTCTGTAGCTTTAGAATTTGACCTGTTAGTAACAAAAAATAATAGGAAATTAATACCTTAATAATTTCTAGTCAACAGGGTTTGAATGACTTATAAATTAGTGATTTTTAAAATCTATAAAGACTCATAAAAAACACATTTCTTGAGATCCACACTTACCATAATTAGGTTTATTATAGTTTAATTTACCATGCCCTGGTAATATCTTGGTTTGGGTTTTACTCTAGTACTAAGTATTGACCAAAGGGGGAGGAAAATGAGCTAGCAATTGAATCTAGTCTAGTGAGTGAGCTCCTTCTAAAACTTTAAATATAGATTATATCAATACATTTTCTCAAATACTGTAGGGATCAATATCCTAGTGATCTTGTCTGGGCTTTGACAAAATAAAACTACTTAGATCACATAGTAGGTGTGTGATAAATATATCAACAATATTTGAAAAGTTTTTAAAATTGGAGCAAAACAAAACATTTAAACCAGGATCTCATATGTTGGAAGATGAGGGATGTGGAGGGCTGGTTGTCAACCCATTGTTCTGAATCTGTGAGTTGACATCCCTGTGTCAGCCATCCCTAGTTCACCAGGATCTGTCAGGGAGATCTGGGTTCCAGCTTCACATCCTCTAATTTGCTTTTGAAAAATCAGCCTTTCCATTTTTCTGCCAGTTCCTGCATGTATTCCAAGAGCAGTGGGGAGATACATGAGCCCAACCAGCATTGACATGAAGAAAAATTACTAGCAGTTACTTTGACACTTGGAAATGGCAGCCTAAGAATCAGAATTTGGAATTTGCTGCTCAAACATCCCTTGGGCTACTCTTTCCTAAAATTACCACCAAAGTTGACAGCTATCCACTTATAAGGATAGTATTGTAGCCTTTTCCATGGATTGAGAATGTCTCAGCCCAAAACCTCCTTAAGCTGATAAGCAACTTCAGCAAAGTCTCAGGATACAAAATCAATGTGCAGAAATCACAAGCATTCCTATACACCAATAACAGACAAACAACCAAATCGAAAGCGAATTCCCATTCACAATTACTACAAAGAGAATAAAATACCTAGGAATACAACTAACAAAGGATGTAAAGGACCTCTTCAAGGAGAACTGCAAACGACTGCTCAATGAAATAAGAGAAGACACAAACAGTCGGAAAAACATTCCATGCTCATGGTTGGGAAGAATCAACATCGTGAAAATGGCCATACTGCCCAGAGTAATTTATAGATTCAACGCTATCCCCAACAAGCTACAATGACCTTCTTCACAAAACTGGAAAAAACCACTTCAGACTTCATATGGAACCAAAAGAGAGCCCGCATAGTCAAAACAATCCTAAGCAAAAAGAACAAAGCTGGAGGCATCATGCTGCCTGATTTCAAACTATATTACAAGGCCACAGTAATCAAAACAGCATGGTACTAGTACCAAAACAGAGACATAGACCAATGGAACAGAACAGAGGCCTCAGAAGCAATGCTGTACATCTACAATCATCTGATCTTTGACAAACCTGACAAAAACAAGCAACGGGGAAAGGATTCCCTGTTTAATAAATGTTGTTGGGAAAACTGGCTAGCTATGTGCAGAAAGCAGAAATTGGACCCCTTCCTGACACCTGAAATTAAAATTAACTTCAGATGGATTAAAGACTTAAACATAAGACCTAACATCATAAAAACCCTAGAAGAAAACCTAGGCAAAACTTTCAGGACATAGGCATAGGCAAGGACTTCATGGCTAAAACACCAAAAGCATTGGCAACAAAAGCCAAAATAGACAAATGGGATCTAATTAAACTCCAGAGCTTCTGTACAGCAAAAGAAGCAATCACTAGAGTGAACCGGCAACCAACAGAATGGGAAAAAATTTTTGTAATCTACCCATGTGACAAAGGGCTAATATCCAGAATCTACGAAGAACTAAAACAGATTTATAAGAAAAAAAACCCATTAAAAAGTGGGCAAAGGATATGAACAGACATGTTACAAAAAAAGACATCTATGAGGCCAACAAACATATGAAAAAATGCTCATCATCACTGGTTTTTAGAGAAATGCAAATGAAAACCACATTGAGATACCATCTCACACCAGTTAGAATGGCGATCATTAAAAAATCTGGAGACAACAGATGCAGGAGAGGATGTGGACAAATAGGAACACTTTTACACCATTGGTGGGAGTGAAAATTAGTGCAACCATTGTGGAAGACAGTGTGGCAATTCCTCAAGGACCTAGAAATAGAAATACCATTTGACCCAGCCATCCTATTACTGGGTATATACCCAAAGAATTATAAATTGTTCTATTATAAAGACACATGCACACATATGTTCATTGTGGCACTGTTTACAATAGCAAAGACCTGGAACCAAACCAAATGTCTATCAATGATAGACTAGATAAAGAAAATGTGGCACATATACACCATGGAATACTACACAGCCATAAAAAATGATGAGTTCATGTCCTTCATAGGGACATAGATGAATCT
>PVKV010002392.1:60360-132069 GCA_004027835.1 Alouatta palliata
AACAGAAAACCAAACACTGCATGTTACCACTCATAGGCGGGTGTTTAATAATTAGAACACGTGGACACAGGGAGGGGAGCATCACACACTGCAGTCAGTTTGGGGGCGGCTAGGGGAGGAACAGCAGGGGGTGGGGAGGGTGGGGAAGGATAACGAGGGGAGAAATACCAGATTAGGTGATGGGGGGATGAAGGCAGCAAACCACCTTGCCGTGTATGTACCTATGCAACAATCCTGCATGATCTGCACATGTACCCCAGAACCTAAAGTACAATAAAAAAATAAAAATAAAGAAAACCATAAACCCAGTAATTCAATATCCGTTCTTTGCACTAGAATAAAATCTCTCAGCTTCTTACTGTGGCCTGACCCTGCATGATGTGATGCCCACCTGCTTCCCTGGTCTTATTTAATACTTCCTCTTCTAGAGATAACTGGTATGTTTTCACCTTGGGGCCACTGAATTCTCATATTCCTCGAAGAGTTTTTTGGTGGTTGGTTACTTGTCATCATTCAGGTCACAAATGTCACCTCCCCCAAGAATCCTCCCTGAACCACCTATTTAAAGTGGTTCTCTCCAGCTACTTGGGAGGCTGAGGTAAGAAGATTGCTTGACCCTGAGAAGTCAAGGCTGCAGTGAGCTGTGATGGCACCACTACATACCAACCTGAGCAACAGAGTGAAACCCTGCCTCAAAAAAAGTAGTAAATCCAAGAAGGGCTAGGAAAACCAATTAATTCATCTTGTTAAGAATTGCATACAAAGAACAGAATTCAGAAGTAAAGCACACATTAGTGAGGGGACATTGTCCTCATCTGTTTTTCCCAATTCCTGAGTCTTTTTGGTGGGTTGTTTTACATAAAGATGTCCAGAAGCTGTCTTGTCAAGAGCTTTATCAATCCAGTCTTACAAGACTAGAAGGGAAGGAGAGAAGTTAGATGTACTTTGATCCGTGATGACTGGTTGTGAAAGCATCAGAAGGGAGTGATCTGAAAGATGGAGAGGATGACTGAGGATTCTTTCTTGCGAGTTCTCGAGGAGGAGGGGCTCTTTACGCACCTGTCATCACTGGCTCTAGTGAAGGGAACCAGGAAGAGTGGTCTCTTGGTTCTCTGAGGTTATTCTGTGACATGGGTTCACTTTTATACTTATAACCAAATATCATCTTTAGCACATCACTAGACAATACTTGAGATAGTGGTGTTTTAAGCAGACAATGATTGCTTTCTCTTTAAGTTCCTAACTAAAGAAGTTTCTTTCATCATAAATATATGTGATATAAAATTTACCATTTTAATCACATTTAAGTGTATAGTTCAGATGCATTACATACATTCACACTGTTGTGTAACCATTACCACTATTTATCTCCAGGACTTTTTGAACGTTCCAAACTGAAACTCTGTTCCATTACACAGTAATTCCCTGTTCCCCCCTCCTTCTGGCCCCTGTTTTCTGTCTCTATGAAGCTGACTATTCCAGGTACCTAAAGTAAATAGAATCATGCTATATTTGTGTTTTTGTGTCTGGCTTATTTCATACAGCATAATGTCTTCAGAGTTTATCTAGGTTGTAGCATGAATCAGAATTTCATTTCTTTTAATTTTTTGTTTAATTTTATTGACACAGTTATATTTATAGGCTATATGGTGATGTTTTGATACAGTATATAGTGATTAAATCAGGGTAATTAGCATTTCTGTCATCTCAAATATTTATCATTTCTTTGTATTGGGAACGTTTGATATCCTCCTTCTAGCTTTTTGAAGCTATATAATGTATTATTGTTAGCTATAGTCATCCTACAGTGATATAGACACTAGAATTTATTGTTCCTATCTAGCTGTAATTTTGTATTTTTTAACAAATCTCTGACTATTCTCTCATTCCTTCTTAAAGCTGAATAAATTCCACTGTATGTGTATACCACGTTTTGTTTATCCATTCATTCATCCATCGATAGACACAGGTTGTCTCCACTTTTAACTATTGCAAATATGGCTGCTATAAACATGGGTGTACAAATTTCTCTTCTTGTCCCTGCTTTCTGTTCTTTTGGGTATATGCCTGGAAATGGAACTGCCAGATCATATGGTAATTCTGTGTTTAATCTTTTTGAGGAAAGTACTCAAGGGATTTTAAACCTACAAGCCTATTGGACAAGAGGTTCATGTATTTATTGCTTCATATATATCATATAGTATATTAGATATCGGATAAATGGAAATAAATGGGACAAGGCTCCTCTCAAGAAGCACAGAAGATGAGGGACATAGTAAAGAGATGCATAAGTAATTAGATATTATACACTGTGTTCAATTTTGCAGTAAGATGTGTATAGAGTACTATGGGAGTGCATCATAATAATAGTGATTTCTATTATTTTTTCTGAAGGTAAAATCTCATTGGATGTTATCTGACATAGATTAATTCTGCTGAATTCTGGTTAATGGCGGATCACGCAGTATAGAAGTTCTGCTGTACATTTGTTTTTGTTGCACATTTGGTTTATTAATAGCTAACTCAATCGTTCATGTCTCTCTTTCGTTTTATCTTCCTCTAGTGGTTTTTAATTGCCAACAGATCTTACAAAGTCAGTGCAGCAAGCTCTTTTTTCTTCAGTGGTGTATTTGTTGGAGTTATCTCTTTCGGTCAGCTTTCAGATCGCTTCGGAAGGAAAAAAGTCTATATCACAGGTAATCTATTAGAGTATTCATAAACTGGATGACAAGGCTTATTTCTCTAAGATTCTTAGGGAAATAATACGGGGACTATTTCTTTAAGGCTCTTCGGGAATTGGCATATGGACACAGAACTGATCTTTATTACCCTGGCAAGAGGCCAAACTGCAGCTCCAGTTGCCTCTGGCCAGGCACTTTCAAGTTACTAGCCCACCTAGTTAAAGCCGGATATTTGTGTTCTAAGCTTTTCATAGGTGATGGTGCTTTCTGCAACCCCCAAATTTTAGTTTATGTCACGTTGCTAAGGAGAGAAGTAAAAGATGGTGGCAGTCTACTAGGTCCATTTCCTTATATCTCTCTGTGTTGATTTATTTCAAATGTGCTCGACAGGACTTGGCATAGTGCTCTTGATAAGCTGAGTATGAGCAAGGATTTTTCATCTTCCAGCATTACTGTGAAGAATTGAGAACTGTCTGTGATTGACAGAAATCATGTAGTAAAGTTAAACCTTACGCTTTTTAAAAAAAAAATATTTCCAAGGGAGACTATTAAGAGAAAACACATACACAGCTCAGAAAACTTGTTTACAAACGTTTATTTTATAAGGTAATGAATATAATTTATTACTTTCATCAAATGCTATTTTGCCTCTGGATTATTGAATATTGTTCTCTCTTTCTAGGTTTTGCTCTTGACATCTTATTTGCAATTGCAAATGGATTTTCCCCCTCATATGAGTTCTTTGCAATAACTCGCTTCCTGGTGGGCATGATGAATGGAGGAATGTCGCTGGTGGCCTTTGTCTTGCTTAATGAATGTGTGGGCACCGCCTACTGGGCACTTGCAGGTACTACTCAAATCATGAAGCTCTGGACTGAGTGAGCAGCTCCAGAAAATCTCATAGGGAACCAGTTTAATCCTAGAATCTGGAAATGCATCTGGACTTGAGGTACTTTATCCAACTATTCGATTTGCTTTTCTGAGTTTGTTCTATATGACCCTGAACAAGTCATTTTATTACTATTCCTCTGTAGACAGTCTCCCCAGGGGCCTGCCTCACATATATGTGAGCTTTCCACCCCTCTCATGGACTGCCTACAGACTGCTGTGCAGAGTATTGATTTCCTCAGAGGGATACTAACCACTTTTTACAAGTTAAACTGAAAAATAGTGCAGACATAGGAAATAACAGAAAATCCTTTCGTAGAGCCTTCTTATTATATTATGTTAAATCTTTGTTTCACGGCCCTTTTTTGTTTTTACTGCTCTCTTCAAGTCAACATAGTACTATGTACCATTTCTTTATTGATGCTTAATTTCCAAAATTGAGACTGTATTCTGTATTATTTTTGACCGTCCCATTATTTTCTCAAGAACTACATAGATAGTAAAATAAATGATTTTAAAAGGTTATTTGACTTCAAATATTGTTGTAAGAGAAGTAACTGTGTCTAAGACTTTATAGACTTAGGTTTGCAATGATAGCTTTTTGTTTCTTTTACTTTTATTCGCTTGACAATGACTGAATATTTCCCATGGATGTTATTTTATTTTATTTTTGAGATGGAGTTTTGCTCTGTTGCCCAGGCTGAAGTACAATGGCATGATCTCAGCTCACCGCAACCTCCGCCTCCCGGGTTCAAGCGATTCTCCTGACTCAGCCTCCCAAGTAGCTGGGATTACAGGCATGCACCACCATGCCTGGCTAATTTTTGTTTTGAATTTTTAGTAGAGATGGGGTTTCTCCATGTTGGTCAAGCTAGTCTCAAACTCCTAACCTCAGGTGATCCGCCCACCTCGGCCTCCCAAAGTGCTGGGATTACAGGCGTGAGCCACCGCACTCTGCCCCCATGTGTGTTCTTATCTGGATATGGGAAACAGATTGACTGTGACTGATAGAAATGTGTCTGTTGGAGGATATATATGAGAATGCCATTCCTTAGAACTTGATGCACAGTGCCAGCTGTCTCTTATGTACCAGCTGCCATGCTAGGCATTTGACATTTATCTGTAATATTCTTGGAGCTTACAAGTTAAGGATTCCTACCTTTGTTTTATGGATGAGGAAATTGAGCCTTTGAGAGGTGAGGTGACGTGCCCATTTTCAGCAGCTAATAACTGACAGGGCCAGGACTGCAACCAAGTTCATCCTTCCACTGTTCCCCAAAGACTCTTCTCTTGGAACTTCAGCATGTCACCTCATGTGAGTGCTGGCCTGGTCAACCTGTTATTTCTAACTGGTGTTGTTTTTGAAGTTGTATGCACTATTGTATGGAGCTGGAAGACACAAGGCTAAATAAAGAAGACTTCCACTCTGTTTGGATCCCCACTAAACTGCTATAGAGTGGAAAGATGTACAGGGTTGGACCAGTTAGAACTAGGCTGAGGAGGAAGAGACACCAGCTCCATCCTCTGTAGACAGGCTTCCTGCAGGTCTCATACAGTACTGCTTCAGGATTCATCTTGTCTGTTGCAGCTTCTAAAGCCTTTTTGGAACTGATCCTAAGCTGGGATGAGTGAAAAAGCTACTTCTGGGTCTTCAGCTTTCATTGAGACTTTAGGGTCAGTTTTCTAAATAGTATGTCCAGTTTCCTGGGACTTTCTAAGAAGTTGTAATGATAGTGATCATGCCTGCTCCGTGTATGCAGGGAAGGGATAAAGGCACTCTCTCCTTTGGTTTCAGTTTTCCTGAGGTCCAAAATCGTGCTCATGTAGAGCACCATGAATACATGTTTTTCTTATACCTCTCAAATTTCTCCATCAAAGTATTTATATTTGACTTCAGTTGTTGCATGAAGATGCTCTTTTACAAAAGACATATACCACCTCCACCCTGCCGGATTATCTCTTTTTCCTTTCCTGTTGCATGTGTTAGGCAAAAGGACCAACCCTGGTCTCTTGCTCTCTTGCTAGTTACCTAAAGCCAGTGAAAAGAGTCCCCTTGAAGTGTTCTTATCCCTGAAGCTGGCTTAAGATGAGACTATCAAAATTTCTGTAGCAAAGTGAAAAGGGAGAGAGGAAGAAAAACTGTAACAGTGAAACCAGTTGGTTACCAAATTCAGTGTGAAATTCAGAGCAAGTGTGAGAGTTTCCCGAAGACCAGTACGCAGCCCTGCACCCAGGACAAAAGTTAGGCTCTGATAGCATCTGGAACTCTTTCTGAGTAGTGTCCTTCCCTCTCTATGAACCGAGGTCTTCCCCAGGATATTGTCCTTGGTCTTTCTTTTCAAGCTGGTTTCTCTCCAGCATGATTTTATCTACACCTGTGGCTTCAGACATGCTTATGAATTGCAAGAAGTCAGAGAAAACCCTAAATGTTCAGCAATAGGGGATTTGCTAGAAATAGCCTGATTATTTGACAGTAAAAATTAGTTTGAAAAATTATGCTCATTACAAAATAATACTTGCAATATGTAAAAAACAATACGTAAATATGTACAAAAAAGCCCAAGTACAAACTGCAAGCATCCATTTTTGACCAGTTTGCAGTATAGTACTTAACAGAAAGGATTTTCAGCTAATTGATTGAAAATTATTAAGAATTGAAAAACAAAAAATATTGAAGCTATGAAAAGTTAGATATTAATGTATTTATTTGTTTTCTTATATTAATGTCTTCATATAACAATGAATGCTCATTGTAAAAAATAATTAAGAAATATATGCACACTTCATCAAACTCAAGAATACATATAGTCGTATTCCTCTAGAGACGACCATGTTTGACATATTGCTGTGTATACTTCTAGAGCTTTTCCTTTGCATGTCTATTCCACAGCATTCATTTATTAAATGGATTCTGCCATGTACCAGACACTGCTTTTTTTAGATACAAAGGTGGAAAAGACAGGGATGGGTTGGGGGAAGTTCTTGCTCTCATGAAGCTTATGCTTACATGGGAAAGGTGGAACACATTGATAAATTCTGAAAATTAGAAATACAGTGAAGAAAATGAGCAAAGTAATGGTCTAGGTAGTAATTGCTGGGAGTAGCTACATTAAATAGGACAGTGGGTGTTTGATCTAAGTGATGAGGAAGACCTAGGCATGTGAAATTCTGGGAGAATAATATTCTAGCTAAATGGAATGTCAAAGACCCAGGCTTTGAAGCAGGAAGAAGCTTCTTTAAAAAGGTTCTCATGGCTACAGGGTAGAGAGTTAGGGAAAGAGTAAAATAAGAGGTTGGGAGGGACCAGATGACATAGGGCCTGTGATGGGCCAATGAGGAATTTGTTTTTTTTACTTGAAGTACAGTGGGAAGCCAGTGGGGCATATTAAATACAGGAGTGATAGGATCTCATATACAGAAAGATAACACTGGTAGGTACAGAAATTGAGAGATCATTTAGTAGTCTGCTGTAGTCAGCCACATGAAACCTGGTGGCTTAGACAAGATGGAAGCAGCGGAAAAGAAAGAGGATATGTTTGAGCTGGATTTTGGTGGGAATGTGACTTGCTAAAGGATCAGCAGAAATGGGAAGAGCAAGATAACTCAAGGAGACTTCATGGTCTGTATTTGAAAACTCGACGGATTACTGGTACCATTTACAAAAATGAAGTCATAACTATATACTATTTTCTAACCTGCTGAAATTTAGCTTTTACTAGTGCAAACTGAGCAGGAATAGCAGAGTTGAAATTAATTAAAATTAAGCAGAGAATAAATTTTAAAATAGGCATAGTACTTAAAGGCATATGGGTGGTTGTAAAGCCACCTATGATACTCCAGAATTACAGTATGCAGAAGAGATGACTTGAAATGTTTATTTTTTATTAATTTTTTAAAACCAAATAACATGGAGCCTTATTATATTCATCTCTACGCCTCCTTCCTGTTGTCATTTACAGGCATATATGTGCAGCTTCTTGCTGGACATTAGATATGAGTATTTATTGACTCCTTAAATAAAAATTACTACTTTATTTCCACCTAAAAGCTATATCATCTTCTGGGCCCTCTGCCTGTCATCACAGTATTTAAGGTCATCAAACTAGATAACTCTCAGTCATTTCTTCTTGTCCATCATGTCCAGTTGATGCCAGATCTTACTGATTTTGACAGAGACTCAACTCTAATGAGCTCATATATAAGGGAAAATCATTTGGTTAGGATAACTAGACCATGAAGAGCAGACATTGGCGATATCCAGAACCAGAGAAGTCAGATGTGTCTCATTTCAGCTTCCCATCCTCTCTGAGAAGCTTCCTCTGTGTAGTCAGACAAGGCCCAGCAGTTCCAAGCTAGTATTTAAAATCTTGAGTAAGGTCTCTGATTGGCTCAGCTGATTGGCATCACCCTGCAGTTAGAGGAACTATAATTAGCAAGCCCCGTATGAACTACAGTTCAATGAAGTAAGGTGGGTGGGGCCCCAACAGTGGGTGGGGCATTCTTGGAATTCAGACGGAGAACCAGTTAGAAAATATTCCGTGATAGATTCAACAGGAGGCTTTCAGATGGCCTTTTTTTTTTTTGAGGTTAATAAATAGAAGGGCTAAATCCAGATTACAGTAGGACAGTGTAACCAACATTTGTATAACATGCATTATTTCATCTGAAACCAATAAAAACTACCCTTTGAGGTGGACATTATTATTTCTATTTCACCAGTTAGAAAAATGAGGCTCAGGGACGTTTAGTGATTTGCCCAAGGTCAGAGTAGTATGTAGCAGAACTAGGATCTGAACTCAGTCCCCCTGAAACCATCTCATCCTCTGGGCTTTCTTGTTTTTGCCTCCATTGTTGTCAAGGGATACTGAGTGCTCAAGACTATTCTGAGCAATGACAGACAAGAAATCTTATTCTTGGAATCCAGGTGCTATTTGATCTACAGCAATGAACCTATAGTAGCTCAATAGCTACTGTCTTAAATTTCCAGGAAACTTACACTATCCTCATCTCACTACTCATGGGACCACATATTCTGAACATGCTGTCACATCAGCTTCCCTTTCTAGCTCCCCCTTTCCTCACTAGGTCAAACAGTATACAAGCCATTACTTATTTGTAATAAAGTAATAAGCTGTGGATAGGAATCAGAGGAAACGCTTGTCTTACAAGCTTATTATTTTTGTAACAAGATCAACAAAGTTTTGTTACTGCAGAATGCCCACAGAAATTGCCTTTCCATAGAGGGGAGATAGAAGAGAGGAATGGTGCAGAATGCAGGCTTCTCTGTCAGACAGGCCTGGGCACAAGTCCTGGCCCTGCTGCATACAGCTCTGTGTCCTTAGGCAGCTTTACTTAACCACTCTGAGCTATCTTCCACTTTAGTATATGGTTAATGATGGTAACTGCTTCATAGGATGATATATGTGAAACCATTATGCTCAATAAATAATAGCCATTACTACCACTAATAGCAATAATGGCAGTTATAGAAAGTGTCAGAGGTATAGAATTTGCAAGAGTATTGGGCAAGCCTGTAGGTTTAATACCCATCTCAATATTTATTTCAAAAAGCATAAGATTCTTTACAGTTCTATGGTTGCTATTTTTCCAGCAGTACGCTGACAAAAGTCTGTGCTTAAGGGAGCTTGTTTTCTGCTTGGGAAAGACAGACAAGAAACAAATAAATACAAAATGTCATGTATCCTATGGTAATAAATTAAGTAGAGAAGGCAGTAGGGAGAATTAGGAGAGTGCGCTGTGATTCAAGAAACTTCAAGGAGAGCCTCTGTGATAAAGATTAAGTTCTGGTATCGCAATAACCTCATGACCTAAACACCGTATTGCCCATATGACAAAAATATTTCCAAGCCTCAGCCACAGGTTCAGGCAAATGTCAGTACAACAGGCAATGCAGAAAGCATTTGGACAAACTCTTAAAATTTATATATCCCCATATGGTCTGTATTTTTCATCTGTCTTCCCTCATTTCCACTAATTTTCTGGCCTCTATGATACTTTCATTCTCTAATGTTGAACTTAGTGTAGATTTTTTTTCTTTTCTGGTGTTCCTCTTACGCTTGCCAGCATAAGGCTGACATCTTACCGTGAAGAAATTGGCTCTGTGACTTGGGGTTGGAAATGGTGCTGCAGATGGTGCTTTCTCCAGTGACAGTTCTCTTTTCCCTGAATTAGGATCGATTGGCGGCCTCTTCTTTGCAGTTGGCATTGCCCAATATGCCCTTTTAGGATACTTCATCCGCTCCTGGAGGACACTAGCCGTTCTGGTTAACCTGCAGGGAACAGTGGTCTTTCTCTTATCTTTGTAAGTAGTTTTTCCTCTTAGAGTTTTAATTTAATAAGCCAAAGCAATGTCTTAAGAGGATGTGGGTCAATGAGCAGCGTTATTCCCTTTCAGGAGCTTGCCTGCACTGACTTTGCTGAAGAACTAAATTCTGCAAGTACTCCAATTCTTGGCAGCTCCTGGGAAGAGAGACGCTTAATTAATTCAGAATGCAGGTATCCCTTGTTTAAAGTAACCTCTCAATAGGCTGCATTGTAAACTTCACATTGTTGGCATAGGCAACCAATTGCTTTTTTAACCTAACACCTCAACCTTAAAGGTCTTCTGGCTGGATCACATCATGTGCTAGATGTGTGACAGGTATGATTTTGTACAGCAGTGTGTTCTTATTGGATATGTAGTGACTACTGTTCATCCTACAGATGAGTGTCATTTCAGGGCCTCTAAATGTTGACTCTGGAAGAGTCTCAGATATGGGAGAAATCCTTAGAGTGCAGGGCTTCATAGCAGTGCCAGGATGATTCCCTGGTCAGGGAAGGACTCCATAAATGACTGCCCATGGCAAGGTGTCATACCATGGCCCTCTAAGAGACCCAGATGTTACAAGGCAAGCCACCAACCTAGCCCATTTCACCAGAAGTTTTAATGTGGTATATGAAAGGCTTTTCTTCCCTGAGATATCAGATCTCTAATGAGAATCATCAAAATAATTTTCAGCCAATAATTCCTGCTTTCATCTATGCCATAAAGGGAAAGAGACCTGTAGTAGTGTTTTAATTCAGGTAGCTCTTTAATTTAGTGGCTCTTTATCCAGGTTCTACACTGAGATTTGGTGGGGGCTAAACTGAAATTTTTCATACTGTTTTTGAAAGCAAGAGAGTATTAACTGAAAAAATGAATGCAGTTGAAATAGCCTATATTTTAAAAATAAAATTTATTAAATGTATTTTTAGTTATATGAATTTGAATGAGATAATTTTATTAGAAAGGGAAACTAATATGCTTTTATTAATTTGTATAAGTTTTTGAGAGTAATAAATGGGTGCCTGCTCTATTACTTAGAATTAATAAACATTCATATAAATATTGATGAATAAATAAATTTTCTTTTAAAATATTTATTAAGTTTCCTACTTCTTCATCCTGTCTGGCTCTCATCTCCCCTTTAATAGCAGCACCAGTTCACTGAATGATCTGACCTGTTCTGCTTTTTCTTTTTTAAATATATAGTCGGAGTTAGTTACTGCTTAGTGCTAAGTGGAGACATTGCCTCACCAGGAAGTGAGTTCAGGTCATGAAAAATAAAAAGGAGAGAGAAAAGAACTCATGAGATTTAAATATATACTTACTCCACTAATCCTGGAACGTAAGGCTTCACACAGTCAGCCTCCAATTTGTCCTTCCTAATTTATTCCCATCCCATGTTCAGGCACACTGCTCTACTTGTTCCTTAAGCTTTTCTGCTCCATGCTGCTGCTCAGTGCTGTGCCGCTTTTTCAACAGTCTTCTGTCCAGATCCTCTTATTTAATAAGTACTCCACTGTCCTGATTTGCTCAAATGCTGTCCACCCCATCTTTTCCTGATCACAGCCTCAGCTACAAGTCATTCTCTTTCTTTTCTGAATTCCACAACATTCACCCATACCCTTTGAGGGGTCCTTGTGTTTCTGCCTTATAGTGGAGCCATGTTCTGTCTTTCTAAACTGAGAGCTCTCCAACAGCAGCAGGCTCTTTGCTCCGTGATTACGCTTCCCCCAGTACCAAAGCCAGGGGTTTCCACACAGTAGATCCTTGAACTTTGCGCAGATGTTGGCACAAAAACATTTGGAATCACCTTCAGAATTTTTCATCAGCAACGTAAGAAGTCACATTATATACCTTACTTGTTTACCAGAAACATTTTTATCTAACTTAAAAATTCCTTATTTTCACAGTACTTCAATTTGAGGTTCAGTTTTTTTCTGAAAACCAGGGTCCCCTTAATTTACAAAGATTTGCCAACTTTAACGATATTTAGGGAGCATTTTTGAGTGGGGCAACATTGTTAAATTAGCATTTTAGTTTTCAAAGGAGCCCACGGCACAGATGGCCCTGCTGCTATGTAGAAGACAGCATGACCAAAGGCCTGCTCTTTCTTTTAAAAACATGTCTTACGTTTTGTATGTATAATCTGCCTGTGTTGGAACTCATATTTCCAAATCTGTCCACTGACAACTAGGTGACTCTATTTATAAGCAAGCTTATTGGCCTCTCAAAATGCAGAGAAATATAAGGCCTTAAGTTTTCATGATCAAGATAACCCTTTGCCAGGTGGAAATAGTTTTATTAACTCAGAGCCAAATTTCTAAAGCCTTAGTGTCTCTCAAATACCATCTTTAAAATGATTTATAAAGTTTTAAAAGTAATCTTTATTTCTTATAAACAATTTTGAAAACACAGAGAGGCTAAGGTAGGGGAAAATGACTTATATAACCCAAAGATAATGACTGTGAGTGTTTTGGCGTATTTGCTGTTGTTTCTTTTTCTTTTTTTCTTTTTTTTTTTTTTGAGAGAGAGTTTTGCTCTTGTTGCCCAGGCTGGAGTGCAATGTCGTGATCTCGGCTTACCGCTACATCCACCACCCAGGTTGAAGTGATTCTCCTGCCTCAGCCTCCTGAGTAGCTGGGATTACAGGCACCTGCCACCACACCTGGCTATTTTTGTATTTTTAGTAGAGACGGGGTTTTTCCATGTTGGTCAGGCTGGTCTCAGACTCCCAACCTCAAGTGATCCTCCTGCCTTGGCCTCCCAAAGTGCTAGGATTACAGGTGTGAGGCAGCGCACCTGGCTGTGTTTCTTTTTTCCTCCTCGCAATCCTCCCCAAAATAATTAATTTTTATTGTCATATGTTTTTTTCTATGTATTTATAAAAGTAGGTCTCTTTCATTAGACCTAATCAAGTGGTTTACATGATAGTTCCTCTATGGCCCTATGGATAGGGTCAATTAATCCCACTTGTAATCTGCAGATCTAACTTCAATAGAACAATGTTTTACTTGATTATTAATTTGTCAGTAGTAATAATCAAATGGCAATGAAGAAGTAAATGAAAGGATTTTTCAGGATGTTGTACATGGCCTTTGTTCCTGCTTTTGTTGACAATCATACATCCTGCATGAATATTCCTTTGCCCAATAGCAAAGCTCATGGGAAAATTCCTGCCTTTTAGTTTCCAGTGTCTTTCCTTTCAGCACCTATGACATTGCTTTGTACAAAATTGAAATGTTCAATAAATGGTTGTTGACAGACTGACTGGCTGTCCATTAAGTTTCCAAATCCTGTAGTGTTTGCTGCTAATTCACTATCCTTATTAGAAGGCACAGTGAATTCTATAAAGCACCTTAAATAGCCAGTTTTATTCATCCAAGTTTCATTTTAGGCAAATAATGTCAAATTAGACTAAAAAAAGAAAACAAAAACCTTGATTTGTGTCTTGAAAACAAGGCTTCCATATCTCTGCCTTGGTTTTCTCTTTGGAAAGTCCTCTAAAAGTGTAGGCAAATGGGGAAGAGGCAAAAAGATACATAATATTTAAGTTTTGAAACTGAATATATCAGTGGCAATATAATTGTCCAACTCTTTGTAGTTATATTAGAAAGTAACTGTGGTTTTGTAACTAGAAGTTGGCTAGGAAATAACTTTTATTCTTTAAGGTCTTAGGGGACTAGGAAATATCCTCAGAACATATTAAAGCCAGTGTGTCAGGTGATCTGAGTATTTTGAAGCAATAAACACTCAAAAGTAGCTTTGGTAAACTTGGTTTCATCTTTATGTGTAGTCTTAAAATAATCTCTACCTCCTACATAACATGTCACAATGTTAAAAACATTTCAGTTTAAATTTTTTTTCTAGTGAGATAATAAAGATTTCCATCTTTGTGAGGCTTTTCCAGAACTTTAAAAAAAAAAAAAAAACAGTGTCTCCACAGTATTATTCAAACCACACTTGGCTAGGATTTATATAAAACACTTGGCTGTGCTTTATGAAGAATTTTCATTATTCAGTCCTATAGCTTTAACATATTAAAATTTGCGTATTAAAGTTTATTTAAAAATCAGTGCATACTGTTTGCTTTTTTTAACTGCAATTGTAAAAGCATGTTCTTGGTGGCCGGGCACGGTGGCTCACACCTGTAATCCCAGCACTTTGGGAGCCGAGGCGGGTGGATCACGAGGTCAAGAGATCGAGACCATCCTGGTCAACATGGTGAAACCCCGTCTCTACTAAAAATACAAAAAATTAGCTGGGCATGGTGGCACGTG
This sequence comes from Alouatta palliata, assembly GCA_004027835.1. Classification (NCBI taxonomy): domain Eukaryota; kingdom Metazoa; phylum Chordata; class Mammalia; order Primates; family Atelidae; genus Alouatta; species Alouatta palliata. The sequence goes on from PVKV010002392.1 coordinate 74,532, forward strand.
CCTGTAGTCCCAGCTACTCGGGAGGCTGAGGCAGGAGAATTGCTTGAACCCAGGAGGCGGAGGTTGCGGTGAGCTGAGATCACGCCATTGCACTCCAGCCTGGATAACAAGAGCGAAACTCCGTCTCAAAAAAAAAAAAAGCATGTTCTTGGTTTTCAGCAATAAAGTAGACTACCATTTAACGTTAGCATGCTGTTGAAAATAGCCCTTTCTATTGCATAGGTCATTGGGAGAGCCAATCTTTAAGTCTAACATGGAATTCATTTGTGGTGCAGGAATCTGCATACTGAGTAGGTGATTTTTCTCCTTCCTTTGCACGTATACCTATATGAATATACAGCCTTTAATGACATCTCTTTCAGATTCATTCCTGAATCACCTCGTTGGTTATACTCCCAGGGTCGACTCAGTGAGGCTGAAGAGGCACTGTACTTCATTGCCAAGAGGAATCGCAAACTCAAGTGCACATTCTCACTAACACACCCAGCCAACAGGAGCTGCAGGGAGACTGGAAGTTTCCTGGATCTGTTTCGTTACAGGGTTCTCTTAGGACACACTCTGATCCTGATGTTCATCTGGTAATGATACTAAAGCATGTTCTGTTGCTCTTTTAAGGTTGCTAAAGGTTCTCTTGATATCCTGCTCCTTCTTCAGGGATACAGAGAATTTTACCTCTTTGTTAGCTTGCCCTGATCCTTAGCACCTGCTGTTCTGCTTGCACAGCTTGGTCTTTCTCAAGCAGCAGATGATGGTGCCTGATGGGCAGGTCCACTAAGCTTGAGTAAGGAGACATCAGAAGCATATCTTTGCTCTTGAGATATTTATCATAAATATTTAAGCCTCCCTGCCCCTTCCCCTTCCCCTGCAAAAAAGGAAAGAAAGCAAACAAGCATGCCAGAAATAGAAGAGTTTCTAAATAGGACTTTAAAAATACCTTTGGCGTTGGCATCAGTTTGCTAGCGCATTCTGATTGTGGTGCTCCATGCTACATTTTCTGTGGCAATCCCACTCACTAACGCACTGAGTGGGTTAAATGTGATCCCTTTTACAGATGGAACCCCAGGAGTTTGAAGTGATGAACCCTAAGCCACATATGTAAATCAGTGATTGAACTGATGAGCACTTTCTGAACCTGGTTTCTCTGGTTGTTTAGCTTATTTCCACCTGCCTCTCAAAATGCTCTCAGCATGAGTATAATTTGCATTCAGTGGTTCTAGATGGTTTCGTTTAAAGAATAAAGTTGTAGAAAGAGGAGAAGTGAATGGGTGCATACAATTTGTGTATTACACGTGTGTTTTGATATTGTACATATGGCTAACGTGCCATAAATGTTATCTGGGCAAAGTCATACCTACTAGCCTAAAGGACTGTTGTGCTGTGGCTTATATGTATTTGCCATGAAGTCTGCATGGAACACTACCCTTCACGCAGGGATAAAGAAAAGTGATTTTATCTGAAAGTGATTCTTCTGTATAAAGCTACAAAGAATAGTAGCTTTAGAATAAGAAGCTGCAAAGATGTTTTTCTTTATCACATTTTTTCTATCCAAGCAGTGGCTGCCACCTGTATGGCTAGAGGCCATGTTAACCAACTGCTGCTTTCCCCCACAGAACCATCACAGCCCTAGGAATATCACAGATGCATAATAAATGTTGAGGCTTGGAGGCATGGAGATTAAGAGAACCGTTCAAAGCCAAAGCTGACAACACAGTATAGCAGCTGCTAATTTGAGGTTCTACCTATTCAAAAACAAATACTTACAAAGTATGTTCAGGTACTTACGGCTCCATAAAACTTTACATTTGTGTATCACATAGACAATCAGCCTCTGCCTTGGAGGAACCACCTACTTGTTGCAGATTATTCACTATTTTTATTTTTTCCCCATGTGTATTGACTTCTGGGTTCTAGCCTTCGATCGATAACAAACAAACAAACCCTAGACTTAGGGCCGGGGAGACTGTCCCTGTTCATTTTATTTCTTACACAGCCAAATAAACTTCTTACCTGAAGCTGAACATGTTAAAACATGTGATAATAGAGACAGTCATTCCATATATTGCTGTTCTTTTTGAAGATACTATAAAATTCTAAAATCTTTTCTGTGGATCTGTCATTCAAGAAAGCCTTAACTGGGGATTCAAATTATACCTCTGTGTTAAACATCTGTTTCTTTGGTTATTTTCCACAATAGTGCCTTTTTAAATCGTTCTTTGATACTCTGTACTGTTAAATATTATGCAAGCATTTTAAATTTTGTTTGGGGGTCATAAAGAGAATTGAAATGATTTTAATAGCTGTAATTACAGATCCCAACGACCAGCTCTGATGAAGGTAACTTGCAGAGCAGTGGCCCAGCCCTGGGGACAATGGGACCTTCCATCCTTCATGCTCTCCCAGTTCTCTCTCTCCACCAGCTGGGAACTAAATTCCACTATTGTCCTGAACTGGCTTGTCTATTCTTGCCCTGATTTGATATTGTCACAGCTTGATTTAAATAGGTGTGTGTGTGTGTATGTGTGTGTGTTCATGGCTGGAATTTCTATTGTAAATGCAGAACAGACACACAGAAAACTGACTGGGAAATAGCATTATGTAAGCAGAAAGTCTCTTCTGCAGGTGGAAAGGATTTTAAAAACATTTTAGAAAACTGCATGCATTTAAATTCATTTAGCCTTCTGCTTCCATGCAAGGTACCTGGGAGACGGTGAGAATAGACCATGCAGTGTCACCTTGCATCCTTACATGTGATGTCCTGGCTACAGTCCTGCCCATTGTCCTTGGTATATCAATAACAGTTCATCTCAGTAAGAAGTCATGCATAATACTTCTGGCTCATTTGCTAGGGAGGGATGAACTGCTTCTGACTTAATTGCTAGGGAGGGCTGGACTGCTAACCACTCCAGCTTGAGGGTCTCTCTTCCTTACATCTCTCTCTGCTTACATTACCATAGCCTGGGGTACTTGGCCCACTTCTGAGATTAAGCAGAGATGGAAATAAAACTTTCCCTTTTCTGATTGATCTCATTATAGCCATGGCTCATTAGACTTTCTCTAACGAAAACTAAAGGGAAACAAATGACAACGTTCCCTTATTAACACTGATCAGACTGCGCTGCAAAAGCATAAAAACTGATGAGCTTAACAAAGCTTGGGTGTTTCACTGCTTGCATAGAAATTGATGGTTTACCAAGCATACTCATATTCTTGCAAAGCCCAGTTTCAGGGTTTTATTTTTGTTCATTCTATTTTGTTTGTTTTATTTGAATAATGCAGTTTCCTCGGCATAGAAGCTCCTACTGCCACCTTAACTGTGTTTGAGGAAGCCCTGCTTTGGATCTTTAGGTTGCCACTTGGCTTCCTCAGCATTTTAGTTCCCGGATTGTAGGGGAAAGGCTTGGTGCCAGCACAATGCCTTCCACCCAAGAGGCGTTCCCTAAGTGTTTGTTTCAGGAACGGTGTACACAAATAAATTTTGCCTTTTCAAGTGACCCTTCCTCAGTTGATCCTTCTAGAAGATCCTGCCTTTGCTGTGACCTTTAATTTTTCTTTCCTGTTCTGGGAGTCCGTAGCATGTGCACCTGCCTAATGCAGGATGGGGTTAAAACCTGTAATGGGAAGTATCTGGATCATTGGGGATTGAAGTACCAGTCATTTCTGGCCTGTGGGTGACCCACTGAAGAACCATCCACTTCTCAGCTCACATTCTTAAGACCATTCTCTGTTGACTTTCTCCATGGGAGTTCTTTTTTAGAATCATTTTGATAATATTACAATTGTCTCTAACAAGTGTTCCATAAATTGGTGCATTAAATGAAGAATGGGGTCATTGTGTTCTATTAATTGCAGAAATGCTTGCTGAAAGCACATACAATGTCTTTCCTCTTTAAGGGGCTGGCCATCTATTTTATTTATATAACATATAGACATAGCTCAAATTATTTCCAAGGCCCCATTATTATTATTTTTTTCCTAGTGTTGAAATTTATATGGAGATAGAAAAATTAGTAGGGGAGACAAGCTTATTGCTTGCAGCAGATTAAGCAATTATACTGAACCAGTGTTTGTATCTTCCCTGGCAAATTTTTATGTGCTTTTCTGTTGTCCTTCTTGTCTTTTACCTCCTGGTCCTTTGACTCCCAATTGCAGGTTTGTGTGCAGCTTGGTGTATTATGGCCTGACTCTGAGTGCGGGTGATCTAGGTGGAAGTATTTATGCCAACCTGGCCCTGTCTGGCCTCATAGAGATTCCATCTTACCCTCTCTGCATCTACTTGATTAACCAAAAATGGTGAGTAAGTGTGGATGAACATGAAGTGCACCACAGAGAATGCACGCACGCACACGCCCCCGCTGATGTACGTGCGCACCTTCATGGTGTCGTTGTATGCGGTATCTGCTCATTGCTCTGTGCTGATTCGAGTTTCTTCCCATCTAAAAATAGAATTCATTTTTTGGTGCAGTATTTCTTGAGTTTCATGTTTACGAGTTTTAATATAGGTTTCAATTCAATGCTGAATATTGAAATCTAAGATAGTATTGAGTATTACCATCAGAGGGTTTGTGAGTAGTCTGTGTGTAATTTGTTAGTCACAGGAGCTGAGATTATTAGCTCTATGTAGATGAAACTCCATAAACCCAATTAACAATGAATATTTAGAAGTTCTTACAAGAAGACAAGGAATTGAAGGAACTAGAATAACTTTCCTTATCTTCTAAGGCCCACCTTACTTTGTTGAGGAGGCAGAAGATATCCTGCTTTTGCTGCTCATTGTCAATGGGCACAGTTTTGAGATAGATTTTAAACGTTACTTTATAGAGCACCCTTTCTTCAACTTTTGAGATTCTTCTGTTACTTAGCCCCTGACCAGGCCACCAAAAATCTCATTCTGTATGAGGTAGGAATCGGTTGGATTATGCCATTTCTTTTTCTCCAGAAATCATCATTCCAACCAAACTCAGAATTTCTCTGGCATTGTGTTTAATGCCCTTGTCATCATGTTTTAGCCTGGAGTGTTTTGAAGGGCAGGTTTGGATTCTGTTAAATTGAAGGCTCATTTCCCAGGGATGGTTCCCAGTTACCTCTGCTGATCCCTGTGGTAGAGGCCACAGCTTACTCTCATCATGGTCCAAGACCTGGATCAGGAATTGTATTCAGAAATCTTTCCCAGCTCCCACAGTTGTGCCAGACACCTCTCCTTCGTGCTGCTCTAGCAACCTGTGTGTACCTCTGGGGCCACTTAAAAGTGTTATAAGGAAGCTGCTCATGGGGGTATCCTGTGTGTCTTTGCATCTCTGGTGCCTGCATAGCATGGTATGTGTTACTTGAAAGGCCTTCCATATTGACTGTTAAATTAAGCAAAATGACCTGGAAAAGAAGACTCCTGACCTTCTTCGCACCACCCAGAGTTAGATTACAATCTGAAGCAGAGGGAAGGAATGCTACCTTTGTGATCAGGCAGACCTGAATCCAGATCTAGTCTTTGCCTTGTGTTAGTTGTATGACTTTGACAAGTTCCTTCACTAAGTCTCCCCTCGTACTTATCCTCAAACTAGGGATTGTAAAATTCGCTGGCAAAATTATCAAAATTATTGAGGGTCCTAGTAAAAGTACCTAGCCTGTTGTAAGCCCCTAGAAAAGGGAGACTTATTAATGTTAATATCTTTCTTCCAAGTCTAGGGCTCTTACTTGAAAATCACTTCTCTTAGTAAAGTATGAAATAACATTTTACTTATTTCTAGCCCACTAACATATTTTTTTTTCTGTTTGTATTTTTAAGAGAGAGAGACTCTTAAAAAAAAAATGCCAAAACTTTAAACTGCATAAAAATCAGGTAACCAGATAATAAAGGGAGCTGTCAGACTATTTTCCTTGTTTCAATTTCATTCTCTAGAAGATAGAGAATATAATGGTACATGCCTACAGGCTTTTTATTAGGATTAAATAAGATAATAGATGGTAAACATTTACAACAGTACCTGAAATATAGTCAACACTCATGGAAATAGAGAGAATGATGCTATGCTCTTTTCCCACACAAATCACTTAATCCTGCCATCCGGCAAGTTTCTCTTTGTTTTATGGTAGTTATTTATTTTGAGTCCTAGTCAGTTTCCTATTAGTCACATTTGCCATTCACGCCTTAAGAGGAGATGAACATATATAATGAACCTGAAGATTTTTAAGCAAGAAGGTTGGGAAGAAATTTATGAATTTGTAAGGTTCCTAAGAGAACTGTGTAATTTCTTTCTATTGTCTAGGTTTGGTCGGAAGCGAACATTATCAGCATTTCTGTGCCTAGGAGGACTGGCTTGTCTTATTGTAATGTTTCTTCCAGAAAAGAAAGGTATGCCTTTCCTATTTCTACAAGGGTTTTGAACAGTACTTTTATTACAATGAATTATAATATAGTGAAGAGATGACCATATGGCATGCTTCATTTCTGTGATTGCATATTGTTTAGCAATTGTGTGGAATATAATGACCAGATTCCTTCCATTACTTCAGCTATTCTCTGGGTGAATAATGTGCTTAGAGGTGTACTATTAATTCTTTCAGGCTATTAAACTACCATCTGGGGTGACTGAGATGCAGTATTGGTGATGTTAGAGTTGTTGATTTGATGATGAGGAGGACCGATTAGTTCTCCACAGAAAGAAACTTCATCCAAGGTTGCAAATCGCACTCCTCATTCCAGCCAACCATAAGATTGGAGAGCGGAGCCATTGGTTCTCAGAGGTGACTTTGGGCCCCTCAACATCTCCACCATGACTCTCAAAGCACTCCAACAAAAACAAGAACAATGAGAATAGTATTCACTGTCAGTGACAATGGATATTCTCTTAGTCTTATATAAAGTGTGAAAACACCTAGTTAGGAAACTGGTATTTTTATATATGCGTAACTTTGCTATGCAAAGACAGCTTCAAGAAAGATCCCTTTGGCATTCTGATGTAACCTGACTGCTGCTCCTGTGTAGACATTCGGTAGCTATTGCTGGTTTTCGATCTCTGTTTTCACTAGCACGCCTAAGGTATGCCAGCGATTGCCTTGGTAACTGTGATTTTGGCAGTGATTTTCAAGAAGCACGAGTGAGTCACAACAACTCTCTGATGCTGGAGCATTTGAACAAAAGCCCTGTCCTAGGGGCTTTTGAATTTTGATAGGGCTGTGTTATGGAGCTTGCTCTCTAGGTGGCAATGATTATGAGACAATTTGATGTAAAGTTTTGATAACTATTGCAGATGCATGAAGAATTCATTTTTTTGTCAGAGTATATCATGTATTAAATACTCCTTTGGTAGATTACTTCTCCTTGTGGTTCATTTGTGCATGTCTCATTAAAGACCCCAAGGCCATGTGTTCTCTCTGTTTCATAACCCTCCAGTATACCCTCTCTGCTGTCGATTGCTGCCCGAAGTTCTATACTTTGAGTTTAGAGTGTAATTTGCTCACTACTTAGTTTACCCAGTACTTAGAACAGCTTTAAAGTGATTTTCATAGAATCATGGAAACTAGACAACTGAGTAAATTTGCCCATTTTTTATTCTCTAAGCAAATGGGGCCCCTGCTAATGCTAAGCACAGGAGGAACTCCCCCGCTGCTGCCCTGCTATAGGCTTGTAGAACTAGATGCTCGGTTTTGTTTGTCTTCTGGTAAGACAGTGATGGACTTCAAATAGTTGTAGTTTTATATTCAGCAGATTTTGTTTTGCATAGGCACCTTGATAATTCAGTTTTGTTGTTTTTTTGTTTGTTTGTTTTGTTTTACCTGCAACAGTCCAGCATTCTGTTTATCGCCTCATGGAGAAAAACTTTGTTATTCCTTTAAATACACCAGTAACCTATCACACCTCCATAAGCCAGGCCAATTAATGTCTTTCCTCCCTCCCACTTATTTGCACACTCCAGGTAACCCATCCCCTAGGACTCTGCGTGTGGCCCTTTCTTGAAATGATCTCTTCTTATAAATAACAAGACAAAAATCCACAGTGAAGGCAGATGTATGGTCTTCCCTCCAGACCAGCAAGTACCACTCTATTTGATTACAACCTGTTTTAAGAGAGCAGCTTGAACCCTTTGTTGATTGTGCCCCTTGGTGGACACTGAATAAGAAACAACGTAGTAGAGTATCTTTGACACTCCACAAATGTGCCTCAGGAGTATGGTATACTTACAAAACGTGGATGTATGGTCTGTTTTTAAAGATTTCTTAGCTAGGCATGGTGGCTTACACCTGTTATCTCAGCACTTTGGGATGCCGAGGCAAATGGATCACCTAAGGTCAGGAGTTCGAGACCAGCCCGGCCAACATGGTGAAACCCCATCTCTACTAAAAATACAAAAATTAGCTGGGCATGGTGGCAGATGCCTGTAATCCCAGCTACTAGGGAAGCTGAGGCAGGAGAATCACTTGAACCCAGGAGGCGGAGGTTGCAGTGAGCCTAGATGGTGCCATTGCATTCCGGCCTGGGTGACAAGAGCAAAACTCTGTCTCAACTAAAAAGAAAAAAAAAGAATTTCCAAGGAAATTATTTGTATTTTTAATATTTCCATTACTTAATTAAAATAAATTATTTCTATGTTTAATAACCATTACTATTAAAATTATGCTTTTCCACTACCATTGAGCCCATTTCCTTTCATTTAATTCATCACTGGAGAGAGAACATATGGTCACCTTTTTTGTATAATTCTTTCTATGCTTGCAAAGTCTTCCAGCTATGCCTGAATTTTCTCTTTTTTGAGTTAAATAATATTTGTTCTTCAGACTTCCTTTAAACCTTTTGTATTTGCTCTTTAAAATATTTTGATGACTTTTTTTAAATCTCAAGTTTTTCTAAGGTTTAGGCTACATTTGTAAAAGTTCTAATAAGTACATATAAAGAAAATGACCTAGAAGTTTGAGAAATTTTGTAGCATCTTATGTTAGTTTGGAGATTCCTCATTTTCTATTTGCATTTTGCATTCCTTTGCCCTCACTTTTCCGTACCAAACATGCCTTCATTCTCTCCTTTCTGCCAACTCAGGTGACCCTCTACCCACCATTATTTTTTAGCACCTGTATTTGATTGTGGTTCTCTGTGTCAGAAGCATTTGTGGAGACTGTGACAGTGTATCTCTAGAAGAGATAGCCAGTAAGCCTGAAAATAGATCACTTGGCGTTCCTCAGCCTAGGGTTTATAATTATTAGACAGAAGTATTCTGCCCAGAACATATTTGTATGCTGGTTGGACTTCAAGTTCTCCTCTGGGAGTAATACTAGCGGGTAGCCACTAATGTTTTTCCCAGTTTAGTAATCAGACATTTTTACCTGAACTCAGTGCTTGCTTGGAGGATTCTAATTAGGCTTACAACACTAGCTACCATTTTTAAGTGTCAATCAAGTGCTGGATTCTCTTTATATACGGAATGTATTATATATTATCCCCATTTTATAAGGAAACAAAAGCTCAGATTGGCCAAGCAACTTGTCCAGGTTTGCATAGCAAGTAAGTAGCACATCCAGGATTCAGATTCTTTCCAATTCTAAAGTCAGTGCTCTTTTGGGAACACTGTTTTCTCCTCTTAGAAAAGAGAGAGTTTTTCGGTGTTTTGTTTTGAGACAGTCTCGCTTTGTTGCTCAGGCTGGACTGCAATGGTGTGATGATAGCTCACTGCAGCCTTGACCTCTTAGGCTCAAGCAGTCCTACCACCTCAGTCTCCTAAGTAGTTGGAACTGCAGGCACGTGCCACCTATGCTAGGCTAATTTTTTAATTTTTTTCTTTGAGATGGTGTCTCCCTATGTGGTCCAGGCTGGTCTGGAACTCCTGATCTCAAGTGATTCTCCTGCCTTGGCCTCCCAGAGTGCTGGGATTATAGTCTTGGCCACCACGCCTGGCCAGATAAGAGTTTTACAACTAAAGTATTTATTGCAAATAATGAAGCTGAAGTGAGAGGATTAATGCTGCCTGATGAAAGCCAGTTCTTAACTTTTTAGTGTGCAGCCTGATGGGAATTGGCCAGTGTTGAAGAACCTGGGTTGTTAGAGTGATACTGGGCTCTCACTGATGAGGTTTATGGCAGTTGTGGTCCTGCCAGAAAATCTGAACACTAGGAGGTCACGTCATGTGACTAGATAAACACAGTTCTTAGTGAGGGAGTGTCCTAGACTCAGACCTAGTGCAACCTTTATATTTCATTTCTTTTCCTAACCTTAGTCTGCCTATTTCTTTATTTGACCCTTCTAGTAGTGTCTGTGATACAAAAGATACTATTCATAAACAAAATCTAGTTCCTGGTCTCCAAGAGTTTACAATCTAATGAGAGAAATTAGGGATTCAAAAATAATAATAAAAGATAGTACTGTGTGAGAATTGACCTCAAAATGCTATGGGAACTTTAAGCTCAGGCTGTGATAGTGGTGGAGACCAGCTGACCTCCTGCTTTAAACAACTATAGAACCAGACAAAATGTATCTAAGAAATGTTGATTTTCAGACATGGACAAGAGACTGCATAGGACAGACAGTGATCCCTGAGAGAAGAAAATAAACAAAGTGGGCTCTGAAAATGTCCTAGCTCAGAGTTTCCAGACCACAGTGCAGGGAAGGGAAGCCTAGCAAATCACAGCATTCTTACCAAATTGAAGAAACAGAAATTAAAGCTCAGGGATACCAAGACGTCTGGAATTTGCTGAGCAAAATACTGGAGGGTAGTAAGATACACAGAGGAAGAACTCCAGAGGTCTGCAGAAGAAACCTCCGAGTCTTTGGCTGCTTATTGATCTGAGCATGCATTTGAAGAAACTACTGAGGCCAGGGGGAGACCACCAGAAAGTAGCAGGCAGAACAATCCTTGGATTGTTGAATCCATGAATGGTTTGTGTTCTCTTCAGCCAGTCACAGAACATTGGATAGAGACTTCCTAGGTCAAAGTAGTTTTAGGAAAAGGCTGTTCTCTTTTTTTTTTTTTTTTTTGCCATAAAAGTGCTTAAAAATAAAACTCAGAAAGATCAACAGATTCCAGGTAACTTAACTGCATCACAAAACAAAGACCAACAAGACTTAAAGGAACAGTAAAGTCCAGCACCCATCCCCCAAAATAAATAAATAAATAACATTGAATGTATAGCCTCCAGTCAAAATCACCAGGCATGCAAATAAGCAGGAAAATACCTCCCACAAATAAAAGAAAATAAAAACAAAACCAAAAATGCACAGATGATAGAATTAAGAGACAAGAATATTAAAATAGCCGTTATAAATGTACTCCATGTGCTTAAGAATGCAAGCAGAATGCAGGCAGAGAAGCCAAAGCCATGAAAAAGACACACTTTCATCTAGAGATGAAACATAATATATTAATATATGAAAAATACAGTAGATGAGATTAACAGCAGGTTCTACACTAACCAGAAGAAAAGATCAGTTAATTTAAAGACATAAAAGAACTATACAAAATGAAACCAAAAAATTGAATAAAAAACTAGAAAACATCAGTGAATTGTGGGACAATATTAAGTGGCCTACATATGTGTAATATTAGTCTTAGAAGGAGGGGATAAAGAAAAAGTATTTGCAGAAATGCTTTGCAAATTTGATAAAAATTATAAACACATAATAAAGTCAGTTCATCAAGAAGATAGAACAGTCTTAACTGTGTATATACTTGTAATAAATTTAAGGTACTTGAAGCAAAAACATATAGAATTGAAAGGTGAAACAGACAAATCCAAAAAATAGATACTTCAGTATCACTTTCTCTATGATTGATAGAAAAGGTAGACAGAAGGCCGGGCGCGGTGGCTCAAGCCTGTAATCCCAGCACTTTGGGAGGCCGAGGCGGGTGGATCACGAGGTCAAGAGATCGAGACCATCCTGGTCAACATGGTGAAACCCCGTCTCTACTAAAAATACAAAAAAAATTAGCTGGGCGTGGTGGCACGTGCCTGTAGTCCCAGCTACTCAGGAGGCTGAGGCAGGAGAATTGCTTGAACCCAGGAGGCGGAGGTTGCGGTGAGCCGAGATGGTGCCATTGCACTCCAGCCTGGGTAACAAGAGCAAAACTCCGTCTCAAAAAAAAAAAAGAAAAGGTAGACAGAAAATACAGACTTGAACAACCAATGTGACCTGATTTTAGGTCACTCTAGCCTAAACCAGTAGAGTATGTATTCCATTTCAAGTGCACACAGAACATTTGCCAAGAGAGACCATATTCTAGGCCATAAAACAAGTTTCACTAAGTTTAGAAGAATTGAAAACTTACAAAAACAAGTTAGTTGACCAGAGTAGAATTAAACTAAAAACAACAGAAAGATATCTGGAAGATCCTCAAATGTATGGATATGAAACAACACCCTCCTAAAAACGTGGACTAAAGAAAAAATCATCAGTAAAACTGGAAAATATTTTTAATTGAACAATAAAATACACTGTCTCAGCCGGGCACAGTGGCTCACATCTATAATCCCAGTGCTTTGGGAGTCCAAGACAGATGGATCACTTGAGATCAGGAGTTCAAGACCAACCTGGCCAACATGGTGAAACACTATCTGTACTAAAAATACACAAAAAATTAGCCAGTCATGGTGATATGTACCTGTAATCCCAGCTAGTTGGGAGGCTGAGGAGGGAGAATCACTTGAACCTGGGAGGCAGAGGTTGCAGTGAGCCTAGCATGTACCACTGCACTCCAGCATGGGTGACAAAGTGAGACTCTGTCTCAAAAAAATATAAAGTATACTGTATCAAAGTTTATGGGAGGCAGATAAAGCAATGCTTAGAGGGAAATTTATATAATTCTTTTAAGTATCAGAAAAAAATGAAGTTTTAAAATTAATGATCTAAACTTCCAACTTAAGAAAGTAGATAACAAATTTTAAAAAAGAAGAGCAAAATTAAGCACTATTCAAACACAAGAAGAAAATAATAACTATAAAAGAAATCAATGGAATGAAAACAAAAACAATGGAGAAAAATCAATGAAACCAAAAGTTGATTGTTTAAGAACAATAAAATTATTAAACCTCTGACCAAGATAATAAAAAGAAAAGAGAGAAGACACACAATACCAGTATCTGGATTGAAAGAGGGGACATCACTATAGAACCTATAGGCATTAATAAGGGAATATTATGAACATTTTTATGTCAATAAATTCAACTTAAGTTAAATGGATAAATTTCTTGAAAGATACAAACTACCAAAGGTTACCTAAAAACATATAGATAACCTGAATAGCACTATATCAAGTAAAAAATACAGAATTTGTACTTAAAAAGATTCCCATAAAGAGAATTCCAGGCCCAGATGGCTTAACTGGTAAATTCTATGAAACACAAAAGAAATAGCATCAATTGTACACACTTTGCCAGAAAATAAAGAGGAGAAAAAAACTCTCCCAACTTAACCTCTAAGTGCCAGCAATTACCTTGTTACCTAAACCAAACAAAATAAAGATATTATAAGAAAAGAAAACCACAAATCAATATCTCTCATTAATATAGATGTAAAAATCTTTAACAAAATATTAGCAAATTGAATCCAGCACTGCATAAAAAAGGCAATACGTCATGACTAAGCAACTTTTATCCCACAAATGCAAGGTTGGTTTAACATTCAAAACCAATTAGTGGCCAGGCGCTGTGGCTCACGCCTGTAATCCTAGCACTTTCAGAGGCCGAAGCGGGCAGATCACAAGGTTGGGAATTTTCTTAACTTGATAATAAAGAGCATTAAGGGAAAACCTACAGTAGGCATCACATTTACTGGTGAAAGACTGAATACTTATATTCTCAGATCAGGAAAAAGGCCAAGATATCCATTCTCACCACTTCTATGGAACATTGTACTGAAAATACTAGTGAATACAATAAAGCAATAAAAAGAAATTAAAGAGATTTAAGTTGGAACAGAAGTAAAACTGTCTTTATTCACCAGACTACATCATGATCATGTTCATAGAAAATCCTAAGGAGTATACCAAAAAGAAATCTGTAAGAATTAATAGATGAGCTTAACAGAGTTATATAATAAATAATTTTCTTTCTACATATTAGCAACAAACAGTTAAAAGTGAAACCAATGACATTTATAATAAAAAATATGAAAAATTTAGGGATAAATTTTATGAACTAGGTATACGACTACAAAAAACCTTTAAAACACTGATGAGAAAAATTGAAGAAGATGAACTAAGTGAATTGGTAATAGTATTAATAAATAGATTACCATGCTCATGGTTCAGAAGATATTAAGATAACAGTTCTCCCCAAATCGATTTATCTTCATTCAGTATGGTATCAATAAATTTCCAGCAGTCTTCTTTTGATAATAGAAATTGACAAGTTAATAATAAAATTTTTAAGTAAATTAAAAGGATCTGGACTATCCAAAATAATTTTTATCAAGGAAAAACGAAGTTGGAGAACTTAACCTACCTCATTATAAGACTTAAAATAGCCGGGCGCGGTGGCGCGTGCCTGTAGTCCCAGCTATTCGGGAGGCTGAGGCTGGAGGATCTCTTGAGTCCAGGAGTTCTGGGCTGTAGTGCGCTATGCCGATCGGGTGTCCGCACTAAGTTCAGCATCAATATGGTGACCTCCCGGGAGCAGGGGACCACCAGGTTGCCTAAGGAGGGGTGAACCGGCCCAGGTCGGAAACGGAGCAGGTCAAAACTCCCATGCTGATCAGTAGTGGGATCGCGCCTGTGAATAGTCACTGCACTCCAGCCTGGGCGACATAGCGAGACCCTGTCTCTATTAAAAAAAAAAAAAAAAGACTTAAAATAGGCTGGTCACAGTGGCCCATACCTGTAATCCCAGCACTTTGGGAGGCCAAGGCAGGTCAGGAGTTTGAGACCAGCTTGGCCAACATGGTGAAACCCCATCTCTACTAATAATACAAAAATTAGCTGGGCATGGTAGTGCACATCTGTAATTCCAATACTCAGGAGGCTGAGGCAGGAGAATCACTTGAACCCAGGAGGCAGAGGTTGCAGTGAGCCAAGATCATGCCACTGCACTCCAGCCTGAGCAACAGAACAAGACTGTGTCTCAAAAAAAAAAAAAAAGACTTACAAGAAAGTTACATTAATCAAGACAGTACAATATTGGCATAGGAATGTCTGTATAGATAACAGAATTGAGTATGAAATAGAACCACCTATGTGGTCAATTAATTTTTTTGACAGAGCTGAGATTTCATTTACCTTTTAAAAATGTTTTACTCGGGCCGGGCGCGGTGGCTCACGCCTGTAATCCCAGCACTTTGGGAGGCCGAGGCGGGTGGATCACGAGATCAAGAGATCGAGACCTTCCTGGTCGACATGGTGAAACCCTGTCTCTACTAAAAATACAAAAAAACTTAGCTGGGCGTGGTGGCGCACGCCTGTAGTCCCAGCTACTTGGGAGGCTGAGGCAGGAGAATTGCTTGAACCCTGGTGGCGGAGGTTGCAGTGAGCCGAGGTCACGCCACTGCACTCCAGCCTGGCGCCTGGTGACGGAGTAAGACTCTGTCTCAAAAAAAAAAAGAAAAAATGTTTTACTCAGTCATAATATACCTACAGAAAAGTGCTCGTGGTCAATTGATTTTTGATGAAAGTGGCATGTTAATTCAATGAGGAAAAGGTCACCTTTTTAAAAAATGGTGCTGAAATAACTGGATCTCCATATACAAAAAAAAATAACTTCCACCTGCAAATCACATTATATGCAGTAATCAACTTGAAATGGTTGTTAAACTGAAACGTAAATGCTAAAACTATACAACTACTAGAAGAGAACATAGGAAAAAAATCTTAGTGACTTTGAGTTAGGCAAAGATTTCTTAATTAGAACACCAAAAGCACAAAAAGAAAAAAAAAATCATGACCTGGACTTCATCAAAATTAAAAACTTTTGCTTTTTATTTTTATCTTTTTGATAAGGAGTCTCACTCTGTCACCCAGGCTGGAGTGCAGTGGCATGATCTTGGCTCACTACAACCTCCATCTCCCAGGTTCAAGCAATTCTCGTGCCTCAACCTCCTGAATAGCTGGGATTACTGGTGCCTGCCACCATGCCCAGCTAATTTCCATATTTTTAGTAAAGTCAGGGTTTTGCCATGTTGGCCAGGCTGGTCTTGAACTCTGGACCTCAGGTGATCCACCCACCTCAACCTCCTAAAGTACTGGGATTACAGATGTGAGCCACCACTCCTGGCCTAAAGTTGTTTTTTAAAAGGCGCTATTACAGAAATGAAAAGTCAAGATGCAGACTGGGAGAAAATATATGTAAAACATATATCTGATAAAAGACTTGTATCCAGAGTATAGAAGGGACTCATAATTAATAAGGAAAAAATGAGCAAAAAATTTGAACAGATGTTTCTCCAAAAAGATATAAAAATGGCAAATAAACATGGGGAAAGATGTTCAACATCGTCAGACATTAGGGAAATGTAAATTGAAAGCACAATATCAAGATCATCATGATGGACGGAAGGCAGGACTAGGTTGCAGCTCGACATGGACAGATGGAGCAGCATGTGGAGGCTTGTATTATGAACTATAGCTCCAGATCAACAGCAAGAACAAACTAACAATCCCGAGAGGACCCTCAGTCCCTCTGAAGGAAGTGGACTGCTCCTGCTGGACCCGGAGACTCCCCAAATACTGTGAGTGCCCCAACTGCGGAAGTGGGAAAGGGAAATCCTCCTCTCCTGAACACACACCCCCACTGGAAAAACTGAAGGTCTGTTTGCAGAAGTTTCCGATCTTACCTGGAGCTGACTCAGTTAAATCAGCCAGCAAAATACAAGTGTAGAGGAAGCAGCAGGAAAGGCCCTGGGAGCTCACTGGGTCCCAAGGCAGGCCGTTCCTGTCTCGCACCACAGGGATCCATCAGGAGGGTGGCCTAGCCCTGCCCACCTTGACAGGCCTTCCCTATCCACCCTGGTAGCTGAAGACAAAAGGCATATAATCTTGGGAGTTCTAGGGCATAGCCTGCCACTGGTTCCTCTCAATACTACCACAGCTGATGCTCTCTGGAAAGCACCACCTCCTGGCAGGAGGCCAGCCAGCACAAAAATAAAGCATGGAACCCTTTGCACTCCTCTGCCTCATGGAACCCATTGCACCCCCCTGCACCTTCACTGGAACTGGCTGGTACCCATGGCTGAGAGACCCATAGATGGTTCACATCACAGGACTCAGTGCAGATAACCCCCAATACCATCCTGGAGCCAGGCAGACTTGCTGGGTGGCTAGACCCAGAAGAGAGACAGCAATCACTGCAGTTCGGCTCAAAGGAAGCCACATCATAGGAAAAGGGGGAGAGTACTACATCAAGAGAATAACCCATGAGACAAAAGAATCTGAACAGCAGCCTTTAGCCCTAGACCTTCCCTCTGACAGAGCCTCCCCAAATGAGAACAAAACAGAAAACCAACTCTGAGAAGAAAACAGTAAAAGAAGGCTCTTTAACACCTCCCCAAAATCACACTCGTTCACCAGCAATGGATCCAAACCAAGAAGAAAGCCCTGATTTACCTGAAAAATAATTCAGGAGGTTAGTTATTAAATTAATTAGGGAGGCACCAGAGAAAGGCGAAGCCCAATGCAAGGAACTCCAAAAAATGTTACAAGAAGTGAAGAGAGAAATACTGAAGGAAATAGATAGCTTAAAGAAAAAGCAATCAAAACTTCAGGAAACATTGGACACACTTAGAGAAATGCAAAATGCCCTGGAAAGTCTCGGCAATAGAATTGAACAAGTAGAAGAAAGAAATTCAGAGCTCTAAGACAAGGTTTTCGAATTAACCCAATACAACAAAGACAAAGAAAAAAGAATAAGAAAATATGAACAAAGCCTCCAAGAAGTCTGGGATTATGTGAAATAACCAAACCTAAGAATAATTGATGTTCCTGAGGAAGAAGAGAAATCTAAAAGTTTGGAAAACATATGTGGGTGATTAATGAGGGAAACATCCCCAGCCTTGCCAGAGACCTAGACATCCAAATACAAGAAGCACAAAGAACATCTGGGAAATTCATTGCAAAAAGATCACTTAGGCATATTTTCATCAGTCTAAAGTTAAGACAAAGGAAACAATCTTAAGAACTGTGAGACAGAAGCAGTAGATAACGCATAAAGGAAAACCTGTAAGATTAATAGCAGATTTCTCAGCAGAAACACTACAAGCTAGAAAGGATTGGGGCCCTTTCTTCAGCCTCCTCAAACAAAACAATTATCAGCCAAGAATTTTGTATCCAGTGAAATTAAGCGTCATATATGAAGGAAAGATGGTCTTTTTCAGACAAACAAATGGTGAGAGAATTAGCCACTACCAAGCCACCACTGCAAGAACTGCTAAAAGGAGCTCTAAATCTTGAAACAAATCCTGGAAACATCAAAACAGAAACTCTTTAAAGCATAAATCACACAGGACCTATAAAACAAAATACAAGTTAAAAGCAAAAACAAAAAACGCAGAGTACACAGGCAACAGATAGCACAATGTATGCAAGGGTACCTCATGTGTCCATACTAACATAACATTGAATATAAATGGTCTAAATGCTCCACTTAAAAGATACAAAACTGTGAATGGGTAAGAACTCACCAACCAACTATCTGCTACCTTCAGGAGGCTCACCTAACACATTAAAGACTCACTTAAACTTAAGGTAAAGGGGTGGAAAAAGGCATATCATCCAAAAGTGAGCAGGGTAGCTATTCTTGTATCTGACAAAACAAACTTTAAAGCAACAGTAGTTAAAAAAGACAAAGAAGGACATTATATAATGGTAAAAGGCCTTGTCCAACAGGAAAATATCACAATCTTAAACATACATGCACCTAACACTGAAGCTCGCAAATGGATAAAACAATTACTAATAGACCTGGGAAATGAGATAGATAGAAACACAATAATAGTGGGGGACTTCGGTAATCCACTGAAGCAGTAGACAGGTCCTGAAGAAGGAAAGTCAACAAAGAAACAATAGATTTAAAATATACCTTGTAACAAATGGACTTAACAGATATATTCAGAACATTTCATCCAAAAACTGCAGAATACGTATTCTATTCAACAGCACATGGAACTTTCTCCAAGATAGACCATATGATAGGCCATAAAATGAGCCTCAATAAATTTAAGAAAATTGATATTATATCAGGCACTCTCTCAGACCACAGTGGAATAAAACTGGAAATCAACTCCAAAAGGAAACTTCAAAACCATGCAAATACATAGAAATTAAATAGCCTGCTCCTGAATGAGCATTGGGTCAAAAACAAAATCAAGATGAAAATTTAAAAATTCTTTGAACTAAATGACAGTAATGACACAACCTATCAAGACCTCTGGGACACAGCAAAGGCAGTGCTAAGAGGAAAGTTTATAGTCCTAAATGCCTACATCAAAGAGACCGAAAGAGCACAAACTGACATTCTAAGGTCACACCTACAGGAACTAGAGAAATAAGAACAAACCAAACCCAAACCCAGCAGAAGAAAGGAAATAACCAAGATCAGAGCAGAACTAAATGAAATTGAAACAAATAAACAAAAATACAAAAGATAAATGAAACAAAAAGCTGGTTATTTGAAAAGGTAAATATAGTTGGTAGACCATTAGCAAGATTAAGAAGAGAGAAAATCCAGATAACCTCATTAAGAAATGAAACAGGAGATATCACAACTGGCACCCCTGAAATACAAAAGATCATTCCAGGCTACTATGAACACCTTTACACACATAAACTAGAAAACCTAGAAAAGATGGATAAATTCCTGGAAAAATATAACCTTCCTAGCTTAAATCAGAAGAATTAAATACGCTGAACAGACCAATAAGAAGCAGTGAGATTAAAATAGTAGTTTAAAAATTACCAACAAAAGTCCAGGACCAGACAGATTCACAGCAGAATTCTACTAGACATTCAAAGAATTGGTACCAATCCTTTTCACACTATTCCACAAGATAGAGAAAGAAAAAACCTTGCCTAATTCATTTGATGAAGCCAACATCATCCTAATACCACCACCAGCAAAGGATATAACCAAAAAGAAAACTACAGACTGATTATCTTTGATGAACATAGATGCTAAATTCCTTAACAAAATACTAGCTAACTGAATCCAACAACATATCAAAAAGATAACCCACCACAGTCAAGTGGGTTTCATAGCAGGGATTCAGGGATGGTTTAACACACACAAGTCAGTGTGATACACCACATAAACAGAATTAAAAACAAAAAAATCACATGATGATCTCAATAGGTGCAGAAAAAGCATTCGACAAAGCCCAGCATTGCTTTATGATTATAACTCAGCATACAAAGACATACCTCAATGTAGTAAAAACCATCTGTGACAAACCCATAGCCAACACAATACTGAATGGGGAAAAGTTGAACGCATTCTCTCTGAGAATGGGAACAAGACAAGGATGCCCACTCTCACCACTCCTCTTCATCGTAGTACTGGAAGTCCTAGCCAGAGCAATCAAAACAAGAGAAAGAAATGAAGGGCTTCCAAATCGGTAAAGAGAAAGTCAAACTGTTACTGTTTGGTGATGATATGATTGTTTACCTCAAAAACCCTGAAAACTCCTCCAGAAAGCTCCTAGAACTGATAAAAGAATTCAGCAAAGTTTCTGGATACAAGATTAATGTACACAAATCAGTAGCTCTTCTATACACCAGTGGCAGCCAAGCAGAGAATCAAATCAAGAACTCAACTCTTTTACAATAGCTGCCAGAAAAATAAAATACTTAGAACTATACCTAACCAAGGAGTCAAAAGACCTCTATAAGGAAGACTACAAAACACTGCTGAAAGACATCGTAGATGACACAAACAAATGGAAACACATCCCATGCTCATGATGGGTAGAAACAATATTGTGAAAATGACCCTACTGCCAAAAGCAATCTACAGATTCTATGCAATCCCCATCAAAATACCACCATTATTCTTTATAAAATTAGAAAAAGCTATTCTAAAATTCATACAGAACCAATAAAGGGCCCGCATAACCAAAGTAAGACTAAGCAAAAAGAACAAATCTGGAGGCATCACACTACCTGATTTCAAACTATACTGTAGGGCCATAGTCACCAAAACAGCATGGTACTGGTATAAAAATAGGCACATAGACCAGTGGAACAGAAGAGAGAACCCAGAAATAAACCCAAATACTTAACAGCCAACTGATCTTCAGCAAAACAAACGAAAACATAAAGTGGGGAAAGGACACCCTTATACCCTTTTCAGCAAATGGTGCTGGGATAATTGGCTAGCCACATGTAAGAGAATGAAATTGGATCCTCATCTCTCACCTTATGGAAAAATCAACTCAAGATGGATTAAAGACTTAAATCTAAGACCTGAAACTATAAAAATACTAGAAGATAACACAGGAAAAACTCTTCTAGACATTTGCTTAGGCAAGGATTTCATGACCCATAACCCAAAAGCAAATGCAATACAAACAAAGATAAATAGTTGGGACTTAATTAAACTAAAGAGCTTTTGCATGATGAAAGGAACAGTCAGCAGAGTGCGAGAAAATCTTCACAATCTAAACATCTGACAGAGGACTGACATCCAGAATGTACAGAAAAGTCAAACAACATCAGTAAGAAAAAATCAAACAATCCCATCAAAAAGTGGACTAAGGACATGAATAGGCAATTCTCAAAAGAAGATATACAAATGGTCAACAAACATGAAAAAATGCTCAGCATCACTAATGATCAGGGAAGTGCAAATCAAAACCACAATGTGATACCCCCTTACTCCTGTAATAATCAAAAAATAAAAAAAAAATAGATGTTGGCATGGATGCAGTGATCAAGGAACACTTCTGCACTGCTGGTGGGAATGTAAACTAGTACAACCACTATGGAAAACAGTGTGAAGATTCCTTAAAGAACTAAAAGTAGAACTACCATTTAATCCAGCAATCCCACTACTGGGTGTCTACCCAGAGGAAAAAAAGTCATTATTCAAAAAAGATACTTGCACATGCATGTTTATAGCAGCATGATTCACAGTGCAAAATTGTGGAACCAACCCAAATGCCCATCAGTCACCGAGTGGACAAAGAAACTGGTATATAGATATGATGGAATACTACTCAGCCATGAAAAGGAATGAATTAATGGCATTTGCAGTGACCTGGATGAGATTGGAGACTATTATTCTAAGTGAAGTAACTGAGGAATGGAAAACCAAATATCGTATGTTCTCACTGATATGTGGGAGCTAAGCTATGAGGATGCAAAGGCATAAGAATGACACAATGGACTTTGGGGACTTGAGGGAAAGTGTGGGAGGTGGCGAGGAATAAAAGACTACAAATAGGGTGCAGTGTATACCCCTCAGGGGATGGGTGCACCAAAATCTCACAAATCACCGCTAAAAAACTTACTCATGTAACTAAATACGACCTGTACCTCAATAACTTACAGAAAACTTAAAAAAAAATGAAAATGAAACCACAATGAGACACTACAGCACACTGATTAAAATGACAAAAATGACAGAGATTGCAAATGTTGGTGATAAAGAGGAATTGTAATTCATAGACACTGCTAGTAAAAATACAAAATAGTATAGACACTCTGGAAAATGTTTAGCAGCTTGTTTTAAAGTGAAAGATTCACTTACTCTATGACCCAACTTTACTTAAGAGCAGTGGAAACCTAGATCCACACAAAGATTTTGATGCAAATGTTCATAGCAGCTTTTTTTAAATAATAGCCCCAAACTGGAAGGAACCCAAATGCCCATCAGTTGATGAATGGATAAACAAATTTTGATATACCAACACAATGGAGTATTAGTCAACAACAAAAAAGGAATGAACTATGTCCTATCATGCTAAATGAAAGGAGCCTCACACAAAAGTCTACAAACAGTATTACATGATTGTGAAATTCTTGAAAAGGTGAAACTATGGTGACAGAGGTTTATGTGTGTACACTTTTTTTTTAAGCCAAAGGGAAGCGAAATGTGTTGTGCTTCTTACCCCCTTTTTTTATTATAGTAGAGGACCTGTAGCTGTCTTAAAGGTTTGTAACATGTGAACGATCAAAACGAACAATTTGCTTAGAATCACACAGTGAATGAAGTAGATGACAAATTTGACTTTTTGCTATTTTGGGTCAGTGAAATGTGACTATATCATACTAAGACATTTTTTTCCTGATGACTCCAAATGGTCTCTGGAAAACCTTCCAGAAAAATCATTCTGAAAATGATGTCCTTAGTAGCTGCACCATTGGAGTAAGTGTATAGCCTCCTTGAGTTCAGTATTTGAAGGATATAAGTGTTTTGAGATTTCCTTTTTTAAAAAGATAGTTTAGTTTTATTTATGTCTTTTAAATCACTCTTTTTTCTAGACCATCACTTTGAACATTCATTGGTAACAGCCAATAATAACTTGATTTTCAGATAAAGAATCCAGGGAACCAGTCTAATGGCTACAAAGCCTTCCTGAGCATTTGCCAGGACCAACAGCCCAGCAGCCCCACAGGCAGGAGTCCCAAAAAGAGTAAGAAGTAATTTTCTCATAATCAAACCTGTCTGAAATGGACATGGGCTATCTTGAGGAAAAAGTGAATTTCCCTGGTTTAGGTGGCAACTGCAGACCCTGTTGGCAGACACATGTGAGAGAAGTTGTAAGCATCAGATGGGGTGTTGGACTAATGCATGCACTCTGTGGGCATGTAGCTGGAGCCAGGCTTCCTAAATGGGCTACAGGTGGAGCAATTCTGAGCCTATCATGGAAAACTTCACGTAGCTTTAGATTTTGTGAGTATTAAGAAGATAGACTTTCTTTTTTTTTTTTGAGACAGAGTTTCGCTCTTGTTACCCAGGCTGGAGTGCAATGGCGCGATCTCGGCTCACCACAACCTCCGCCTCCTGGGTTCAAGCAATTCTCCTGCCTCAGCCTCCTGAGTAGTGGGGACTACAGGCACGTGCCACCATGCCCGGCTAATTTTTGTATTTTTAGTGGAGACAGGGTTTCACCATGTTGACCAGGATGGTCTCGATCTCTTGACCTCGTGATCCACCCACCTCGGCCTCCCAAAGTGCTGGAATTACAGGCGTGAGCCACCGCGCCCGTCCCCAAGAAGATAGACTTTCTGTGACACAGCCTTGGAATCCAGATTTCAAGGGAGGCACTTCTTTAGCCTGTTAAAAATGTAAGTGCCTCTATACAGTTCTGAAAGATACGATTAAAATAGTATGTTAAAAATGAAACTTATAATTACTATTGGAAGATGAAACTTGTAATTACTATTGATTAGTAATTCAAGTGAGAAACTGAGGAGTAAAAATTTTATATTTAGATTCTTGTTCTTTAAAGAACATTGGCCAGGTGCAGTGGCTCACACCTATATCCTTAGCACTTTGGAAGGCTGAGGCGGGTGGATCACCTGAGGTCAGGAGGTCGAGACCAGCCTGGCCAACATGGTCAAACCCTGTCTCTACTAAAAATACAAAAGTTAGTCGGGCTAGTGGCAGGTGCCCATAATCCCAGCTACTCGGGAGGCTGAGGCAGGAGAATCACTTGAGCCTAAGAGGCGGAGGTTGCCGTGAACCAAGATTGTGCCACGACGCTCCAGCCTGGGCAACAACAGCAAGACTCTGTCAAAAGGAAAGAAGGAAGGGAGGGAGGAAGAGAGGGAAGGCATCTTTGATCTTCTGGTAGTAATTGAATGGCATTGTTTCTTACCTTCTCCATGAAAGACCAGGGAATGCAAACTGCAGATAGAGCTTTTCTGGAGCTTACCTCTATCTCATGTATTTTTCAGGGCTTGTTGTGCAGACCACTGTTTTTACATCACTGATTATGTGAGTAAGATGGGAAGAAAGGAGAGTCAATTTACACCCTTGGAAGATGAAACTTATAATTTATATGATAGTACATAAGTTTTCAGGGTACTCTACTCTCATTCAGGAGTAAGTGAAAGTTTATCACACTTGATGACACCACTATGTAAGTTTTCATGGGTAGAGCCAAAACATTGAAAAATAATTGTGTGTGTTTGTGTGATTACTAAACCTTCTGAATGTGTATTTCATTACACTACATCTTTGCTCTTTGAGATCAACATGAATGCTGCCTGCCCCTTCAGAATGAAATGTGCCATTTAGAGGAATTGTTTCAACTGTGGGTCTCACAGGCACTGTCCTTTTCCTCCTCAGACACAGGTGTGTTTGCAGTGGTGAACAGCCACTCCTTGTCCTTGCTGGGGAAGCTGACCATCAGTGCTGCCTTTAACATTGTTTATATCTACACCTCTGAGCTTTACCCTACAGTCATCAGGTACGTGTCTCATAGAGCCGCATTCTTCACACGTTCTACACTTTGTCATCCATTCTTGCACCAACAGAGGTATGGTACTCATTTCATCTGCTTCTGGAGTTAGTGTGGGGCAGCAGTAATTCAGCAAGCAGTTTAGGCTGAGAACCTGCCTTTGCAGACTGCTGCTCTCTGCCTGCTTAGCTAGGAACATGTCACTTTATGGTGGACCGAATTCCCTAGTGTAAGTTGTAGGAGAAGTACTCTATGCTAGGCATATTCTGTCACTCGAACAGTGCGTAGATGCTGTTATTATTTTGGTGGATTTATTTATTTATTTATTTACTTAATTTTTGAGGTGGAGTCTCGCCCTGTCGCCCATGCTGGAGTGCAATGGCTTGATCTCGGCTCACTGCAACCTCCGCTTCCCAGGTTCAAACGATTCTCCTGCCTCAGCTTCCCGAATAGCTGGGATTACAGGCGCCTGCTACCACATCCAGCTATTTTTTGTATTTTTAGTAGAGACAGGGTTTCACCATGTTGGCCAGGCTGGTCTGGAACTCCTGACTTTATGATCCCCCTGCCTCAGCCTCCCAAAGTGCTGGGATTACAGGCGTGAGCCACCGTGCCCAGCCAGTGGTGGATTTTATTTATTCAGTCACCCATCCTGTATCAGACATAACAGACAAGGGGGCAAGCTCCCTATTCTCTCAGAGCCTACATTTTAACATAAAATACACACATTTTTGAAAGATAATTTCATGTAGTAATAAGATAATATCAGAATTAAACAGCAATTGTTAAAGCTGGGTTCTTAATGAGTAAGATTTGCTTATATTGAAAAGAATAAATATCCAGCGTAAATTTCCCTTCATAAAATAAGTCTGAAAGCAAGAAACACATCCAAATTTGAAGGATGGGGGTGCAGCTGAGGCTTTACAGAACTGCTTCTGTGGCCTGGACAGGTATTCCCTTAGCCAGCCCTTTCCCAATCTTTTAGAGGATCGTTCCAAACTGTCCTTCTCCTTCCCTTATCCATGCAAGAAGCCTCATGGTTCTTTCTGCCTGTTAAGTTAAAATTATTATTTCCTAGTAAGAGATCAGAGTGTCTGCAATTGGCTAGTAATTTCCCAGTTGGTCCTATAACCTACTTTACCTGCCTACTGGCTATAAAATCAGGATGATGATTTTGTCCAAACTGGGACAATTTGGAGAGAAAATGTGGGTGTTATGAACATTTCAGCTGGGATTACAGAGTGTTGTATCCCTCTACCCAAAACCATTAATTACCATTCTCTCTCCCTCCCTCCCTCTCTGCTTCCCACCTTTTTTATGCCTGCACTCCCCATAAAGGTGTTCTTGATTTTCTGACAGTACACACTTAGTCAATTTCTATGTATATGCTTAACACTCTATTAATTAGTTGAGTTTAAATAAATGAGCAGCCTTTTCATACCGTAAAACCCTGCCTCTCTTTAGGAGATCTAAGGCATAAAAATCCATGAGAACTTTTAATTTAAAAATATTCAAATGCTCATTTCTGTATCATCCTCTGTGCATGCACTGTCCAGTATGGTAGTTACTAGCCTCATGTAGCTATTTAAATGTAAATTAATTAAATAAACATTCAGTTCTTCATCCTCACTGGCCACATCTCAAGCACTCAGTAGTGCATGTGTCTAGTGGCTTCCACATAGGACTGGGTAATTATAGAACATTCCTAGCATCTCAGGAAGGTCAGTAGGCAGCTCTAGAACTCACTGCTCTCTAGGATCCTGTGCTTCCACTCGAGGACATGCTATTCAAGGTCCATTGCTACCCCGCAAGTGTCTCTTAGTTCCCCCGCTAGAACGCACTGATGTGTTTTTACTTACGCTTTCCAGGAACGTTGGGCTTGGAACTTGCTCCATGTTCTCCCGAGTTGGTGGGATTATTGCTCCCTTCATCCCCTCACTGGTTGGTTTGTACCTTCTAGTTTTGTTTTTCTTGATTCTCTACTTTGGAAATGCTTATGCTTTTGAGTAGAAAGAGGTGATGAACAGATGTCATTTAAGATCAGCTGACACAAATGTCCCTTTCAGATAGTACCCCATCAGGGCAGACGAACTCTTGTCAAGGATTTATTTGCCTCCAATGGGTCTGATTTTTTGTTCATCTGGATTTGTTGGAGGGTCTGCTAATGCCAGTGTGCCCCATTCCTGTCCCCACGAAAAAGTCAACTGATAAATATGTATGACACTTCGGCTGTGTACTGGGCTCTATGCTGGGCACTTTATACATATCATCACATGCATTCTCATAGTGACCATAAAAGGTAGGCATTGTTGTTACCCCATATGAGCAATGCTACTTTGAAAGACTTTTCCCCAAGAACGCACCTCTTGGAAAACAAGATTAGAGCAGAAATATGCTTCACATTGTATCTGTTAATATTTTTTTGAAATTTTCCAAGTTTGATAGTCAAAGAAAGGGAAACAGATTAAATGACAGCCCTAAAATCCTTCATCTTAAAATGCTCAGAATCTGAGAAAGAACCCAGGGGACCCCTATGCAAGTCTCTCCTTAGTTTGATTTGTGACTTTCGCCAGCCAAGACTTTTTGAAAGGCAGCTAGATTTGATGTGGGGCTTGTGGACCTGTTCTGTGGACAGCTGTTCATTACTTAGGCATGTCTCTGAAATGCCATTGTAACCTTTTCATTTTTTGAGGTGCAGTACATTTCCCTTCTCTGAGTATCTCCATGTCTCATGATTAATTTTAGGTCACAAGACCTTTTTTTATGAAGGAGTCATGTTTAGGTCTGTGTTTTATTCTGCAAAATATAGGTACTGTTAAAGATGTCTGACGTGGATAGCTATCCTAGAACATTATAATACCCAGCACTGTGTCTCTGTTGCTTCCTATAAGTCTAGAAGAAGGGAAAGTGTGTGTTCCCCTCGTTTCAGCAACAGGCCCACAGTGCTGGACATATGTTTGCATGTAGATGGCTAGAGATGAAAGATTCTCCTCCTGCCTCTTCCTCTTCATCCCCTTCTTCTGCTCCATTCTGTCTCTTCCTTCTCCTCCCCCTTTTCCCTTTTCCACCTCCTTCTCCATCATCCTGTCACTTTGAAAAATCAGGAAAAATTTGTCTGAGGGGAGATTATAATTAGTAGTGGACCTACCCATGGAATTTAGAAGCCTAAACCAGAAGATCATAAAGCTTAGCAGGAATTCTAGAATGTTGATCAGCTCAGAAAAGCCCCAGAGAAGCACCCTGGAAACAACTGTTTTTCATGTTTTCTTTGAACCTGTTTGTTATGAAATGTTTCCGTTTTCCTGAATATATGTTTTGGGTCTTCAAAACAATTGTTTGTATCACCAACCCTTTACCATGTTCAATTTAAGAAGTTTATAAACCATATGTGTATGGTAGGGTTGGTTTTTTAAAAGAATTTTTACACCTGTAATCCCTGGACCTCTCGGTTATGGTGTTAAAGTATATGGGATGGTTTGGTCAATTCCAGGATTGAGAACTTTAAAGTTCATCATCAGCAAGTATTTTTGGGGTGCCTCTGTGTGAAGTGTGTGTGGAGAACACTGTGTTATAAGCTGCTTGTTCACCTGGAATGGAAGCTGAACTATGAGATGATATCCTGTCAACTCTGGCCACATATGCCTGCCTGCTCAGAGGCAGCCTGGCCTCCTCTCCCATGGTACCCACGCCAGGCATAAAATTACTTTTTCTGATCCACAAACCAGTGCTGTCCTTTTATTTACTCCCAGCTCTGCATGCCCGAGGAATCATTCTCTGATTTCCCAGGATAATTATTTATGTGGAAAGAAGTGGTTTATAGTGTAGTCTAGTGGGAGATCATGAAATGAGTGGTACACATGACAGTTTCTCAGTCATGAGACTGCTTGCCTTATATCCTCAGGAAACTAACACTTTGGTTTTGTTTGTTTTCATTCCACACCCTGCCTCCACAGAAATATGTGCAATGGTCTTTACCATTCATCGTCTTTGGAGCCACTGGCCTGACCTCCGGCCTCCTGAGTTTGTTATTGCCAGAAACCCTTAACAGTCCGCTGCTAGAGACGTTCTCCGACCTTCAGGTGTACTCGTACCGCAGGCTGGGAGAAGAAGCGTTATCTTTACAGGCCTTGGACCCTCCACAGGTGTGATATTTTTCTTAATCATTATACCACTTGGATGTTGGCAGTTATTGAAAAAAATAAGGTTTGGGTTAAATTAAATAGAACTGAGTAAAACTGCTGGAAAACAAAGGTGGGATCTAACAGTGGCTGATTTTCAGAGAAATAAAGATGATTGATGATTCATTAGCTCTCCTAGAACACTTTAGGAGCTAATTTCTTGGGGGAATAGGTGTCATAAAAATACATTTGTCAGTTGAATAGCTCAATGGTAGTTTCCACTTCAGAAATGTCATGACATCATTTCACTGCCCTTTTCTTCTTTCCTGTTTCAGTGTGTGGACAAGGAGAGCTCCTTAGGGAGCGAAAGTGAGGAAGAGGAAGAATTTTACGATGCAGATGAAGAGACTCAGATGATCAAGTGAAGAGCCCTAGATTCCTGCTAAGAAGCAAAGGATCGTCTTTTATGCCTCTGGCTAAGGCAGGTTCTCATGAATCTTAAGAGAGTTGTAAAAAGAGAGGCTTGGCTTGGACGTACAGAGATGGTACCCGGCGTGGACTGATGTTTTTAGGCCCAGAAGTTGGAGAAGAGATCTCATGAGAGACAACATCACTGCACTGAGAGAAGAGTTGTTAATTTGTTTAAAATTTAAGTTCTGCTCAGAATCACAACATCTGGGAGAACAGCCCAAACCCACATTCCAGGGTGGTAGGCTCATTTGTTTCTAGAAGTTTCATCATGTTGCTTTTCGTTCATCATGATCTAAAAAAAAGCAGATATGTAAAATTTCTCACTATTTTGGTGGGGTAAGATAAGCTATCCTTAAGATTTAATCTTTATACTATGATGTTGGACATTTGCCCCTATCATTTGCTCCTCAGGAATATTCTGGTACAGGTTGACATCAGCATTTTAATTTTGTGTCCAGGGAAAAGCACCCAGAGGTCGTCTATATGTCCCAAGACCCTCCAGCTTTTTCTCAGCTGATGAAATGTGAGTCCTCAGCTTGGTACCCAGCCTGCTGGTTGACTTGGGCTCCTCATGCCTTGAGTCCCACAGATGATTCATTAGGAAAATCCAGATGTACCAAAGCAGTTTACTCAGAGTCAGTGGTGTGGCTGTGGCTACCTGTCAGCTCCCTTGGATACTATATTGCGTGGTTTCTTCCTTTCCCGTTAATATGCACATCCAGCAAAATTTCCATCTGAGATTCTAGTACTTCGAAATCATGCCTAATAAATGAGAAAGCTTTAAGGAGAGGGCAGTTAAACAGTGACATTTCAGTACCTGGAGGAAAAAAAAAGGTACAGTTTTTAATAAGGGAGAAAATAAAATTATCTTTGATAAATTTTTATTTGTTTTGCTTTCGGTATTGTGCCAGGAGGGATTTGAACAATATTTAACAATGTCTTGTTCTAGATCTAATTAGACAGCCCCACCTGTTTAATTAGAGGGGAAGGTTCAGCAATTTCATAGGAAATGTTGGTTTTTCATTAAGTGCTACCAACTTTCAAGTGTATCGGAATTACAACTGATTTCCTAAAATCACATCCTGAAAATAAGTTTTCCCATGAAACTCGAATATTATCTCAAATAGGAATATAAACCTAGAGTCAACAAGCTTAGGCAGCATTGATTTAGGTCACTTTCCCAACGAGGAAAATTTCGGTGTTTTCAGAATTTCCATTTCTACTAACCTCTTGGAGAAAAAGAAATTGGATAAGAGGTAAATAGAAGATGTCACTGTGACTGCTTCTGGAAGTGCTGGAAGCATCACCCCAGTTGGCTCCAAATACGTTTTGTTGCACATTGACTTCTGGTTTGTGCTATATCAGTATGTACCTTTGTAATTGTTCTTTTTATGTCTTTTGTGCCCTTGATTATTAATGGGGCTCTTTATAAACAGAGGCCATCTCTACTACTGTTTATTTTTCCCTGCTATGCCCAGAACATTGACCTAGACACAGTAAGGACCTAGTAAATATCACTGTTTCTAGCCATCAGGGAGATTGTGGAACTCCTCCCAGTATACTTTTTTGCAAACTCCAGGCAAATCTGACCCAAACTCCCAAATTGTTGTATCCTGCTTAACTTTCTCTGGAAAATAGACACCTTCTCACCATCAGAACAGGAAGAGAGGAAGAACTTACAAAGACACTTAAAAGTTCTTAAATGGTGGTTGGGAATTTAAAATAAAGCAGTGAACTAACATATACATAATTTTTGATTAGTTGGAGCTTTCTTTGTATTATAAGAGTAATATATCCCATTACAGAAAATTTGGAAACTAGAAATTTAAAAATGTATCACCCATATGTCCAACATCGAGAGAAAACCAGCATTATAGGTATATTCCATTTGAAGACCAATTGGGAGTCCATCTCTTTAGTGGCACTGGGTTCCACTGCCTCTGGCTAAACAGAGTTCAATGAGTTCTATCTCTGAGTTTCTTACCTGTGGAGTGGAAGATAGGAGGGAGAGATCTACAATTTGAATATGTGTTACTTAATACGGTGAAGCTGGCCATCAGTTGCTTATGTCAGATGTGTCACTAAATTTCCTTTCTAGATAGTCCTTGAGCAAAATTTAATAATTGCTATTTTTTATTTCTACTGCCTTTATAAAATCAAAATTTTCTCCTTTTGATAACTGTTGAAGACTATTGATGTAGAGAATGTGTATATGTGTGTATTTGTATTGATTAAATTATTGGAAAACTTTTCATTGATAGGTGATGTATTTTGGTTGTGCAGATGGTTTGTAAAAAGTATTCTGTTTTTTTATTCTATTCAGAATTAAATTTTTTTTCTCCTAAAGTGAAGCAAGAAAAATAAATGTAAGTTATATAAGAAACCCCAGGGTTGAACAGAGGATCCAAGATGGCAGATTAGACACAACTCCAGCGCACAACACCCAGCGAGAGAGACGCAGAAACCCAGAGATCTCCTAGCTCCAACCAAGGCACCAGGTGCATTTCAACGGGTCTGGTCTGAGGGTGAGCAAAGCCCACTCAGGACAGACCGAGGCGGGGAGGGGTGCTGCTTCACTCAGAAAGTGCATCTGACCGGTGAGTTGGAGGCTCCACCTCTGGTGCTCCAGTCCAGATACAGCGCTTCCCCCAAAGCCTCAGCAATACACAGAACAGGGGATCTTTGCCAGTCAAGCGCCGGGAATTACAAGTATGGAGTTGAATAAGAGTTTGCAGACTGAGCTATCGCCCCTTCCCCTGCCCAGAGAGAGAGGGAGCTCTAAGCGGGAGCAGCTGGGCGGCCCCTACCCCATGACTGGAGAGAGAGAAAGCTGGAAGGGGGAGACTGCCGGGTGCGGCTGGGCGGGTCCCTAACCTCCCCCACAAACCCCAGAGGGCTGAAGCTCTGACTCCAGTGGGTTGTGTAGCCAGTGCCACAGTCTGAGAGGAACCCTGAATGATCCAGCCCAGTGGAGGAAGGGCACAACCCACCACTAGAGGGGTGGGACTGGGCTACATGTTTTAACAAAAATCACAGGCAGCCTATGTAGCAACAGGATGGCCAGGATGGCGTTCTTGACAACCCAGCAGCGCCTACAGGTCAGCAGAAGAGGCGGGCCTAATCTCCCAGCATAAACAAAAAAGACACAAGAAGCTTCCCTAGTAACCTGAAGGAGTCCCTAGAAACCCAGTAGTGCCCCCACAGGCAGACAAGCGACCTCATCAAGCAGCTCTCTGACACCACAGCCAGGTAAATCCACAAAGACGGGAAAAAAACAGCGCAAAAAAGGTGAAACCACCAAAGACCAGAACACCTCGTCTCCTTCAAGGGACCACAGCTCTCAACAACACAGGATCACAACTTGACCGAGAAGGAATGCAAAGAATTGACGGAAACAGACTTCAGAAGGTGGATAATAACAAACTTCTCAGAGCTAAAGGAACACGTTCTAACTCAATGCAAAGAAACCAAAAACCTTGAAAAAAGGTTAGACGAAATGCTAACTAGAATAACCAGCTTAGAGAAGAACATAAACGATTTGATGGAGTTGAAGAACACAGCATGAGAACTACGTGAAGCAAACATAAGTTTTAATAGCCAAATCTGTCAAGCAGAAGAAAGGATATCAGAGATTGAAGATCAGCTGAATGAAGTCAAAAGAGAAGGCAATACAAGAGAAAAAAGAGTGAAAAGAAACGAACAAAGCCTCCAAGAAATATGGGATTATGTGAAAAAACCTAATCTACGCTTGATCAGTGTACCTGAATATGATGGGGAGAATGAATCCAAGCTGGAAAGCACACTCCAGGATATTATGCAGGAGAACTTCCCAAGCCTAGCAAGGCAGTCCAAATTTCAAATTCAAGAAATACAGAGAACTCCACACAGATATTCCTCAAGAAGAGCAACCCCAAGGCACATAATCGTCAGATTCACCGGGGTGGAAATGAAGGAAACAATGTTAAGGGCAGCCAGAGAGAAAGGTCAGGTCACCCACAGAGGGAAGCCAGTCAGACTCACAGCAGATCTCTCAGCAGAAACTCTACAAGCCAGAAGAGAGTGGGGGCCAATATTCAGCATCCTTAAGGAAAAGAACTTCCAACCCAGAATCTCATATCCAGCCAAACTGAGCTTCATAAGTGAAGGAGAAATAAAATCCTTTATGGACAAGCAATTATTGAGAGATTTTGTCACCACCAGACCTGCCCTGTAAGAGCTCCTGAAAGAAACACTAAGCATGGAAAGGAACAAGTACCAGTCACTGCAAAAGCAAACCAGCTGGCAAAGACCAAAAATGCAATGAAGAAAATGAGTTAACTAATGAGAAAGAAAATCAGCCAGTAACAAAATGGCAGGATCAAATTCACACATAACAATATTAACATTGAATGTAAATGGCCTAAACGCCCCAATCGAAAGACACAGATTGGCAAAAAAATGTTTGCAATCTACCCATCTGACAGAGGGCTAATATCTAGAATCTACAAAGAACTAAAACAGATACACAAGAAAAAAACAAACAACCCCATTCAAAAGTGGGCAAAGGATATGAACAGACACTTTTCAAAAGAGGACATATATGAGGCCAACAAACATATGAAAAAATGCTCATCATCACTTGTCATTAGAGAAATGCAAATCAAAACCACACTGAGATATCATCTCACGCCAGTTAGAATGGCTATCATTAAAAAATCGGGAGACCACAGATGCTGGAGAGGATGTGGAGAAATAGGAACACTCTTACACAGTTGGTGGGAGTGTAAATTAGTTCAACCATTGTGGAAGACAGTGTGGCGATTTCTCAAGGATCTAGAAATAGAAATTCCATTTGACCCAGCAATCCCACTATTGGGTACATACCCAAAGAACTATAAATCATTAGAGAAATGCACACACATGTTCATTGCAGCCCTGTGTACAATAGCAAAGACCTGGAACCAACCCAAATGCCCATCATTGATAGACTGGACAAAGAAAATGTGGTACATATACACCATGGAATACTATGCAGCCATAAAAAAACTATGAGTTCGTGTCCTTTGTAGGGACTTGGATGAATCTGGAAACCATCATTCTCAGCAAACTGACCCAAGAACAGAAAGCCAAGCACCGTATGTTCTCACTCACAGGTGGGTGTTGAACAATGAGAACATGTGGACTCAGGGAGAGGAGCATCACACACAAGGGACAGCTGGTGGGGGTAGGGGAGAGACAATGGGGGGGTGGGGAGGGATAACATGGGGAGAAATGCCAGATACAGTATGCACCTAAAGTAAAATAAATAATCAAAAAAAAAAAAAGAAAGAAACC
Source organism: Alouatta palliata (assembly GCA_004027835.1). NCBI lineage: Eukaryota > Metazoa > Chordata > Mammalia > Primates > Atelidae > Alouatta > Alouatta palliata. The sequence continues at coordinate 109,734 of PVKV010002392.1, forward strand.
AGGTTTTGAGGGTGAAAGTTCTCATTAGCAGCTTGTCCAAAATATTGACACCACACAAATATTTTGAAAGAAACCATGTTGAAATTTTCTGATTTTGTGAGTTACAGCCACAGCCCATTACAGCCAATACTTGTTATTTGGCTGCTTTCAAGCAATGCAGATATTCTTTAGTATTTAAAAATGAGTAAATAAACAAAATGAGGCAAATAAATGAAGAAAATGAGTTTCTGAGACACTGCTTAAGTGACCATAAATTGAACAGAATTTTTATGGTAGGCAAACTAATGAAGATACTTTTAGTAGGTGATTTATATTCATAAATATAAATATAAATTTATAGTACATATTGAAAAATTGTCACTACTATATCAAAATTAAAAAGCAGCCTCGCATTAGGACTTCTCCATACAAATTCTTTATTATTGGTTCTTAAATTGGAAAAGTGTCTATAAATAATTATAGTTTTTAACTAAATAAAATGCAGAAATTTTGGCTTCTTGTGACTTTAATAAAGAATCATACAACATAGACCTTTTCTTTGTTCTCCCAAAATGTCTCAAAATCTACCATAGTAGCTTTGACAAGCTGGGCAGATGCAGAATCTCCTAGGAATGATAAGTAACATGTGGGACAGGAGTTGTAGCAAAGTTGTGGACTCATGGACACAAAAGATAACTTTCAAAATACTTTTAGAATGAGGAAAATGCAGACAATGCATTGTGGAAAATCCATCAATATAGTACATAAAAGGAGAAAGAGCTTATGATTACCTCAATAGAAAAATAAGCATTATTTGACAAAATTCAACACCCATTCAAAATAAAAGCTATTAGTAGAGTAGGAATAAAATGATATTTCCTTGATAAAATAAGACATACCATAGTAGATATGCTAAATTGGCACACAGCATGTCTTCACCTTCCTGGTACCTTGGTCTTCAGACTTTGTTTTTAAATCATAACCCACAGTAAGAAATGTGTTTTATATATTCATCCTCTCATGCTTCCCCGCTTACAAATATATATGTACATTTAAAATATCTATGAAGTATAAAAATGTATATATTTTATGCAATAATACTTAATCTTGGTAGGCATACTGATAAATTCTGTTCTATTTCACTTTTTAAAATGCCATTTATGACCCAATAAATGGATAGCATAACCTGCTAATAGGTTACAACCCACAGTTTGAAATCCACTGGTCTACACTTATCTTCCTGTACTGCAGAGGCTTTAAAGCGAAAATGTGGCCGGGCATGGTGGCTCACGCCTATAATCCCAGCACTTTGGGAGGCCGAGGCGGGTGGATCACTTGAGGTCAGGAGTTCGAAACCAGCCTGTCCAACATGGCAAAACCCCGTCTCTACTAAAAATACAAAATTAGCCGGGCATGGTGGTGCATGCCTGTAATCCCAGCTACTCGGGAGGCTGAGGCAGGAGAATCACTTGAACCTGGGAGACGGAGATTGTAGTGAGCTAAGATTGTGCCACTGCACTCCACCAGCCTGGGCAACAAGAGCGAAACTCCGTCTCAAAAAAACAAACAAACAAACAAAAAAACCGAAAATGTACGTTTTCTGAATTTCTTGCAGGTAGGTTTTCCCCTTGCAGCCAGGTGCAGTTTGGTTTCCTTCAGTTAGGTACAAATGGATCTTGGAAGGTAGAAGCAAGGTGGAGGCCATACTTTGGAAGAGTCTGCTTTTTTCTGCTCAGATTCACAGTGGTGGAGCCATTTGGTTTCTCTGAGGCAGTATCAGCCAGAGATGTTGTCAGTCAGGCAATATCGATTAAAATCTTAAAAATATTTTTGAATAAACCTGGAATAATACTTCTAGTATTCACGTGGAAAAGCAAAGATCCAAAATATTCAAGACAATTCTGATAAAGAAGAGCAAACAGAACGGACTTGACTTTCTAGATATAAAAACTTTTGAAGCTGTATTATTGGTCCACAGAAGAAAACAGTAGAACATAATAGAGGTTTGTTAAAGATAGCATGACACATCAGAGGAAAAAGTGAACAATTCAATTATTGATATGTCTTCTCACCGTAATAAAAATAAATTCCAAATAGACTGAAGGCTTCAATGCAAAACTTTAAAACTATTTGAAAATATAGAATATTCTTATGACCTCGGAGGATGGATAGATTTATCAGACAAGAACTGAAAATGATAAATTATTTTTTAATCAATATATTTGACTTAAAACTTGTTTCTGTATGACTGAACATGCTACAAAGTTAAAAGGAAAGCAGGCCGGGCGCAATGGCTCACACCTGTTATCCAACACTTTGAGAGGCCGAAGCCGGCAAATCATCTGAGGTCAGGCATTCAAGACCAGCCTGGCCAATATGGTGAAACCCCGTCTCTACTAAAAATACAACAAAAAGTTAGCCAGGCATGGTGGCACGCACTGTAATCCTAGCTACTCAGGAGGCTGAGGCCAGGGAATCGCTTCAACCCAGGAGACGGAGGTTGCAGTGAGCCAAGATCACGCCACTGCACTCCAGCCTGGGCAAAAAAGCAAGACTCCATCTCAAAAAAAGGAAAGCAATAGATGAAGGAAAAATATTTGCAACATTTATAAGCAATAAGGATTAATATCCAGACTATATAAAGAATTACTGCAAATCAGAGATAAAAGTAATAAAGTTTACAAAACCTATGATTAGGCACTTCACAATTCACAGATGAAAAAATGCTCAACCTCACTACAGGATCAGGGAAATGCAAACTGAAACCACATGAAGATATCCTTTAAAATCTATTAGATTGGGAAAATAAGAGTCAATATCAAATGTTAAAGCTATGAAGATTCAGAAATTCTGCTTCTATGTATATATCATGGAAGAGTGTTTACAGACATTTTTACTATAACTCACTGTAAAAAAAAAAGTTTTACATTGTGACACATGGTACACACACCTACATACATACCCATGTATACGTTTGTGTGTGTTTGTGTATATATACACACATAGATATATAACTGAAATGGTGTTATAAAACAATACTTACCCTTAATATCTGCACTGCATTACATTTTCTGTTTTATTATATTTCATTTCATAAAAAAAATAGTGAAGACACATTAAAATGATTTTACAGTTTTGAATGGATCAAAACATGCGGTTGGAAAAAGTGAAACACTGCCCTTAATATTTGCCTTGGTACTTGTCTGATGCACATGTGTACAAGGGATTTGTACAGAATGTTCATTTCAGCATTAGTTGTAATAAAACAATGGAGGTAAATACCTTCAGTAGGGATATGTGTGTGTGTGTATATATATATATATATATAATTTCATATGCATAGGATGGAATAAAAACAGTTCTATGGTTGAGATGGTTGGATCTCAATAATGTTGAACAAACTGTTGGCAAATTTTCAGTGGATCAAAGACCTTTTATGTTTAAATTCCCAGTGAGTGACTGGAGTACTTGCTAATTAAGGTGATTCAAATGCTTTTCACGTCATACTTCAAAGTCAAGACTGTTGATATTCTGTTGCAAAAATACACAAATGTCACTCTTATTCCCACCCAGATGAAGAATTATCCCTCTTCCCTATGGAGAAAGTCTATAAATGTGCCACCTGCAAGTCTCAATTTCTCTTGAAAAAGAGCTTTGCATTTGTGGAAACATTTAGACAACTTTTCAGCCGAGACTCTAGAGCTGTGTTAGAAAGCTTAGAAAAGATTACGTATTTACTGGAAAATGTGAAGGGCAGAGACATAGCTAAATCAGTATTAAAAGAGCTTCAGTCTACACCCTGCAGAACAATTGATTTTGAATGGAATTGATGATAGAGTTGCTTTGCTTCAAATATATAACTTGAAGAAATTGAATGAAATGATTGTGTATGAATGTAAAAGCACACAGTCAACTTGGAGGAGTGTAATTAATGAGCGATTTGCCTGTATGTGTGCAGAGCTTCTAGAAACCATGGACGATAAAGCATTATGCAAAAGGAAGCCATTAATAGAGTGTAAAGGTCAGCCTCGTGGAGCATGGCACCACAGAAGGAGAGGATCCGGAGAGGCAGAGGCAAACAGAAGATTCACCACTGGGGGACCCTTAAAAATCGGTGAATATCTGCCACAGATGATTACGGCTTTAGAAGTGTTCCAGCTGAGCAGTTCTTGGTAGTGATAATAAAACAGATTAATTTGCTTCCCAGAGTCACTTTTATTCTTATAGATGCATTTCACCATATCCATGTAAAAGAAAAAGGACTACAACATGCCTTACACTGTCTACAACCAGGGTGTAATTGGCCAAACAACTCCCTTTGCCCGCTAGTGCTTTCGGTGGGTACTGAATGACCTGAGGACTACCTCAGATATGACATCTCACCACGCTGGTGATTCTTTTTGAGGAAAACAAAGATCAACGATGACAGCAAATGCCTTAAGGCCTCACACCCATACCCCCTCCCATTTCCTTGATAATATAAAACAGCAAAACAGTGACCTGGAATGAATTGTAATATCTATAATATGCTTGTCTCTGATGCAGCATAGTTAGATTGGAAAACTTAATTCCGAAGTTGACAGGGAAAAAAATTGGCAAAGAGCGGCAGTTTACTTTCAAATACTATTCTTTCCAAATTATTTGTTGTAATTAATTTTTCTGTGATAGTTTCCTCTGAGTGGATACTATAACCACGGGAGAGCAAGGGAGAGCAAGAAGATGAGTATTTTGCTTTTACAGTAAGAATGGCAGCAAAAAAAGACGAGTGGATAGGAAATGCCAATCAAACCAACTTTTCTATAAAGAATACTCCCAAAGGCCTGCTTAGTTTTCTTAAGTAATGGGATCTTGTATTGGTTTTCTATTGCTGCTGTAACAAATTACCACAAACTTAGTGGCTTTCGACAAGATGAGTTTATTTTATGACAGCTCTGAAAGTCAGACTACAAAATGAGCCCTAAGGGGCTTGAATGAAGATGTCAGCAGGGCTGGTTTCTGGATTCTTTTTTTTTTTTTTTTTTTTTTTGCAATAAAAGGTAACATTCATAGGTTCTGGGGATTGAAATATGAATAGCTTTAGTGGGGGACCATTATTCAGCCTCTCACAGGTGTCTTAAAGTGTGTGTCATTAAAGAATCCTAGGTTGACAAGACCTGGTGGAGTCATCAGTGTGTATTATTAATTAATGGATAATTCAGTCATCACCTGGAGAAGCCAGAGATCATGGGTAACAGTCCCAAATCTGCATTTATTGTTGATCTTTTTTAACTATTTAACTAATCCTGAGGTCTCCCACTGAGACATTTTGTCACTTGCTTGAAAGAATACACTGCTTACAAAATAAACCTCCTAAGTCTTTGTTTTCGAGTTTCATTTGTTGCTGTATCTTAACAGTATTTTTAGCAATTATCAAAATCAGTTATCAGTTCTGTTATGCTTTTGTTATGTTCTCTGTAATCAACCTGTACTTTTCTGTTAAACTCTTTGTTTTGTTTTGAGACAGGATCTCGTTCCGTTGCCCAGGCTGGAGTACAGTGGCTCGATCTTAGCTCACTGCAGCCTCTGCTTCCCAGACTCAAGTGATCCTCCTGCCTCAATCTCCCAAGCAGCTGGGACTATAGCCATGCGCCACCACGCCTGGCTAATTTTTTTGTAGAGATGAGGTTTTGCCGTGTTGCTCAGGCTGGTCTCAAAGTCCTTAGCCTTCCAAAGTGCTGAGATTACAGGTGTGAGCCACTGCCCCTGGCCTTCCATAAAAGTCTTATTGTGTCATTTAATAAATGATGATGTCTTCCACTAGGCCATAACCTCTGTAAAAACGGTACATGTCTTTCTTTTTTCCAACCCATAGCAGTGGGCCCAGTGTGTCATAGGATTATTTATCTCTGAGAAAGCTGCTTATAGATACCAGAAAAACCTTCATTTCACCTTAACCTTTTATTGTCTAATCTCACCATTTTGTGTAAAGCTATAGTTAGGATGAGAATACATTCAAGTGAGAAGTGATCCCTTTTTTACAAAGTTTAAGATGTCTACCTTGAGAAAGGACGTAGGCAAAGAAAGATTAATTATTAAATAATAATCTTGTCCATGTACCTATAGACTGATTACCATAGTGCCATTTAGCTTACTGATTTGTAGAATGAATGAATTTGGTGATTTTTAAAAATTGAGACATCTCCCTGTTTCAGTAGAGAGGCAGTCTATCCTATGATAGTATTCTTTGGATGAATTTTTGACATAGTCATCAATGTTATAATAGGTCTCCTAAAATAATTCATCTAATGAAAACAACATATAAAAGATTGAGAAATAATGTCTGTTTGGTACCAGGCATTTGAGGATTATCAAACACATTAAGAAAAAAAATTATTAGGCTGGGTGTGGTGGTTCACGCCTGTAATCCCAGCACTTTGGGAGGGCGAGGTGGGCGGATCACTTGAGGTCGGAGGTTTGAGACCAGCTTGACAGACATGGAGAAACCCTATCTCTACTATAAAAAAAGAAAAAAAAAAAAAAACGACAAAATTAGCCAGGCATGGTGGTGGGCGCCTGTAATCCCAGCTACTCGGGAGGTTGAGACAGGAGAATTGCTTGAATCCGGGAGGCGGAGGTTTCAGTGAGCCAAGTTCGCGCCATTGCACTCCAGCCTGGGTGACACAATGAAACTCTGTCTAAAAAAACAATTTATTAGGTGTTTGATCAACATTTAGGTTTTTCTATTAGCTAGATAACTCAGAACGTGGCTCTCATATGTTGACTAAATATAGGTTACCTTTGATTTGTCAGAGGAATGCTTTGCTAGAGGAATCAATAAATAGCTGAAAACTACAGAGAGTAAGTAGTAAAAGGAAAGTTTGACAGGTTGGTTGTGTTTATGAATTCATCCTGCCACATCCTAGAAAAAGATATTTACTGTTAAGTAGGTTCCAAAACATCTTCAAGACTCTCAAATGCCTTCGGATGCCACTGGGCTGTTGAATTCCTTAGTTATGATTCACTAATGTCGTGATAGAGAAATAGTGTAGCAGACACACTGTCACCATGAAAGAATTTATGATATCTTCCCAATCCAGTCCACCAGGAGAGGGAAGGGCTTAATAAAGATTTAGCTGATAAGGAGGAGAAGAATTGCAAGATTGAAGACCCAGAGCAGCAGCAAAGAACTTTGGAAAAGAAATTTCACCAAAGAGTAGTTAGTGTTATTTTGGTTATGTGGAATATTAGAGTGAATTAAGTGGAGAAATAAAATCACTAATAAATTTGGTTAGCAAAGGTGTCATAAAATCACACCAATGAGAAATAGAGTGCCAACCTAGCCTTTGTATATCTTCCATTTTCTTTCAAGCACTTTTTTTCTTTTTTTTTTTTTTTTTAAGACGGGGTTTCACCATGTTGGTCAGGCTGGTCTTGAACTCCCAACCTCAGGTGATTCGCCTGCCTTGACCTCCAAAGTGCTTGGATTACAGGCGTGAACCACCACGCCCAGCCTCTTTCAAGCACTTCAAACCTCCCTAAATAGCATCAAGTTTATCCTTAGATAAATGTGCACAAAAGATTTCTTCAACTACTTTCTAGTATTCAAGAAATTATTTCACAGAAAAATCACGTTTATTTATTCATCAGATATTTTGGTAAGTATTCTAGGTGCTGAATAAAAGAAATGACTCACACCTGTAATCCTAGCACTTTGGGAGGCCAAGGTGGGCAGATCACTTGAGGTCAGAAGTTCGAGACCAGCCTGGCCAATATGATGAAACCCCGTCTCTACTAAAAAATACAAAAATTAGCCGGAAATCACTTGAATCCGGGAGGCAGAGGTTTCAGTGAGCCAATATTGTGCCACTGCACTCCAGCCTAGGTGACAGAATGAGACTTGGTCTCAAAAAATATATAATAAAAATAAAAACAGATAACATGTCTTACTTTTCCTCAGGCTCTGTTTAACGGTGGTGATGATGGCATGATGGTCATCATTACCATGTAGAGTGCATGCATCATGTCACCATGTTAAATGCATTCCAGGGTTATTACCTCATGTCATTCTCACAACTCTGTTAGGTAGTTTTATAATCCCTACTTTATTGATGAAAACAATGAAGCTAAGAGACACTAAATAACTTTCTCAAGGTCACAGTAAGTGGCGGTGCTAGGTCTAGATGCTATTTTTCATGTATCAAAGCCTAGCACTTCACTGCCCCTCCACCCTGCTTCCTGTGAAAGAGTTAATTCAAGAGAAAAAGTGTCACTTCTTTTTCAAAGATAATTAGAACTGGTTCCAACCCCTCTCTGGTTTCCGGGACAAGAATGCAAGTTGAGAACAGACGCTGGTGGAATCTCTGTGAAGCCAAGGCTCAGACTTTTTTTTTTTCTCCCGATTACTCATGTATTCAAATGTTATTAAGTTGGTGGATGCAGGGAAGGTACTTTTTTAAAAAAGTTACAAAGTGTACACTAGGTACTAGACCCTAAAAATAAAACCTGATACCATCCTCAAGGAGGACATAGTTCAGTGAAGGAAAAAGTCACAGATAATTACAAATCATTTGAATGAAATTTTTAGTAGAGTTAAAGAAAACAATGTTTTTTCATGATTACTATGTTCATCATACAGATAAGTTTTAGAACAGAGTCTGCTTGAAAGGGAAATACAAACATTTGTACTACTCATAAATATAACTAACACTTACTTAGTGCTTTCTACATGTCAGACACAATTGTATAAGGTGTTATTCTTTTTTTTAATGTTCTGTCTCTTTATTTCAAAGAATTTTTTTATATCTGTCATAATTTTATATTTACTTAGAAGTTATCCAGGAGCAAGTTAATTTCTATGTAACTGTGTTGGTTTTGGAAGCTCTTCTTGGTATTGATTTCTGTTTTTATTCCACTATGGTCTGAGAGTGTGGTTGGTATCATTCATTTTTTGTTTTGTTTTGTTTTGACACAGAGCCTTGCTCTTTACCCAGGCTGGAGTGAGGTGGCATGATCTTGGCTCACTGCAACCTCCACCTCTGGGTTCAAGTGATTCTCCTGCCTCAGCCTCCTGAGTAGCTGGGATTACAGGCATGTGCCACTGTGGATGGCTAATTTTTTTGTATTTTTAGTAGAGACGGGGTTTCACCACGTTGGGCAGTCTGGTCTTGAACTCCTGACCTTCAAGTGATTCACCCACCTTGTCCTCCCAAATGAATCTGTTTTTTAAATTTATTGAGATGTGTTTCTTTGGCTGAGCATGTGGTCAGTCTTGGAGTATGTTCTGAGTGCTGTTGAGAAGAATACATATTCTGTGGTTGATGAGTGGAGTGTTCTGTAGATGTCTATTAGGTCTGATTGGTCAAATGTTGAATTTATATCCAGAATTTGTTTTTTAATTTTCTGCCTCGATCTGTCTAATGCTGTCAATGGGATGTTGAAATCCCCCACTATTATTACTATTTTTTATGGATCTCTAAGAGCTTTATTATTATTATTATTATTATTATTGTACTTTAGGTTCTGGGGTACATGTGCAGATCATGCAGGATTGTTGCATAGCTACATACATGGCAAAGTGGTTTGCTGCCTCCATCCCCCTGTAACCTATATCTGACATTTCTCCCTGTGTTATCTCTCCCCAACCTCCCCACCCTCCTGCTGTCCCTCCCTAAGCCCCCCCGCCCTGCAACAGACATTTTGATTAGGCTCTTTCTGGAAGAAGAGCTTTTAAAGAAGGATTCTTTTTTTTTTTTTGAGACGGGTTTTGCTGTTGTTGCCCAGACTGGAGTGCAATGGCACAATCTCGGCTCACCGCAACTTCCGCCTCCTGGGTTCAAGCAATTCCCCTGCCTCAGCCTCCTGAGTAGCTGGACCTACAGGCATGCTCCACTACGCCTGGCTAATTTTATATTTTTAGTAGAGATAGGGTTTCTCCATGTTGGTCAGGCTGGTCTCGAACTCCCAATCTTAGGTGATCCGCCTGCCTTGGCCTCCCAAAGTGCTGGGATTACAGGCATGAGTCGCTGAGACCGGCCTAAAGAAGGATTCTAAATTAGTTAAGGATTCTCCCTGTAATAAACATTTGAGATTTTTTTTCTCCAGAATTAAATGAGTGGAGGAATATATTTACCAGTCAATAGTATGAAATGACTGAGAAGTTTGTGAAGATTCAGATTCATGAATGGGCTGAGTCCAGGTAAGATCTCATAGAGAGATGGCAAAATTCTTCTCCATATCTCTAGGGTGCCCTTTGAGATCACTTTATTTGCTTTGGGGAAACTAGTACCCTGACATTTTGCCAAGTAACATTCAAGAGATATTCACTGAGGGCCTGCTATGTCTCAGGCACCATATAGGCTTGGCATCATCATCAGTGAGCTGCATTCCTCAAACCTGAGCCTTTCCAGAGTCTGACCTGAATGGGATATGGGGATAGGAAGTAGGAGGGATTTGGGGAGGGGCTTGAAAGTATCTCAAAAGGTGAAAGGTCTTAGTGAAATTAGAGAGAACCTCAGATATCCAAGTTTGGGAAACTAGCTAGTAACAGAAAATGATTTCTTTTAAGGAAAAAATTATTGAGAAATGATATCTCAGGATGGGATTTCTGCTAGAGTTTCATGAAAATCCAAGTCACAACTTCTAAGCTATTCTTCACCCCATGCTTTAATTATGCCACTGGCTAAAACCTGTTATCTAAGGAGAGTAGGCTTGCTGCTGTCAGTAAAGGGACGCATAAACATGTTCTCTTGCCTGGCATACAGTAGGCCCATATCAGATCAGCCACATTTCAAAGCTCAGAGTAAACAGGGCTTCCCAATCACCACCAATTTTTCTTTTGCATTCCTCATTAAATTTATTTGATGCCTAGTAACTTTTAGCTTTGAAATAGTTCGGAATATTCCCCAAATATATTGTAAGTGCCCTCTGACGTTTTCATAATAAACATCTTGTAAATCGTAGTTTTAGAATCAGGGAAACATTCTCATTTTCCTCCTATGCAATGTGAAATGTTAATAATACCATCTTGATTATAACTCTGTTGTGATAATTACTAAGTGACCTGTATGTAAAATGCCAACTGCTATGTCATAGGGCTTCAATAAATTATACCACTTAGGAACTGTCAAAGATTTTAAAATAAGAATTTAATGCACATGTATGCATCTGGAAAAAGTGTAGCAACATGACAGGTCCCTTTTATTTAAAACAAAACAAAACAAAACATTTTTAAATGTTTTTTTAAAGGGACATCTCATATTGCTATGCTTTTTCCAAAAAATGAAATATTTCAAGAAAACATTTTCACTTGATCCACTTCATTTACCAACTAATAATGTAACTGAAGAAATGTGACTTTTGTAAGATTATTTCCTTCTTTATTGTCCTTGAAGATCTTTCTTTTCTTTTTTTGGTTTTTGTTTGTTTGGTTGGTTGGTTTTTTTGAGACCGAGTTTCACTCTCGTTGCCCAGGCTGGAGTGCAATGGCACGATCTTGGCTCACTGAAACCTCCACCTCACGGATTCAAGCTATTCTCCTGCCTCAGCCTCCCAAGTAGCTGGGATTACAGGCATGCACCACCACACCTGGCTAATTTTGTATTTTTAGTAGAGACGGGTTTTTTCCATGTTGATCAGGCTGGTCTTGAACTCTAACCTCAGGTGATCCGCCTGCCTCAGCCTCCCAAAGGGCTGGGATTACAGGTGTGAGTCACCACACTCGGCCTGTCCTTGAAGAGCTTTTGATCTTTTATTTCCTCATAGAGGAATGTCTGTAATCTGTCTTCTCCCACTTTTCTGAAGAATCCCTGGAGGAAGACTGGGGAGGAGTTGGAGGGACTACGTGAAAAAAACGACCTTCTGACCCTAGACAAAAGACCTTCTCTCTTCCGTTTTTGAAATCGTGTTGGAGGGGTGAGTGTGGGAGAACGGTAACCAGGGACTCGTGTGTGTGTGTGCGTGTGTCTGCGTGTATATTCCATCTAGAGCTCTACACGGGAACCTAGGAGACAAACCATGAGGAGGAGTGCCGGCTGCACCATACTCTAGGGAGAGAAGGATCCTGAGGATTCTGGCTACGAGTGTGCTCAGGAGAAGAGTGTGATCTGCCCAGGGTGATGTCTGTGTTTAGATTATGGAAATCCAAGGGATCCGTAGGTGAATGAACAGAAAGCAAATTGATTTGCACATTATATACGCCACTCTTAAGATGGATGGAAAAGTCTCATTGTTTTAAGGACAAGTAGATATTACCAGACTCAGTTCTACCTTGTTGTTCACATAAAAGTTCTATCCATTGCCCTGTTTCCTTTCCGCTTTATGTATTCTCCCTGAGCAACTTTGATGTTACCTGCTCTGAATGTTGAGCTTTATCGTTTGTATAGTATTTATTTTTATTATAAAAAGAATACTGCATCAATTGTAAAAAACAAAAACAAAAAAGGACAATGCAAGGAAGACTAACATGGAAGAGAAAACTTAAGTGCAATTCTGCCACCCTGAGATAACCACGCCTAACCTTTTCACCATCTGTGGATAATGTTATGTGACCTGCTTTTTTCCCATTTGTTGATATGTCACAAACATTTTCCTGGTGTTATTATTTTTCTATATTATTTTAAAAGCTGCAAAGCCTTGTATTATATGGCTGTATTAAAATGTATTTAGCCAATGTTTACTTATTAGATATTTAGTTTATGTCCGATTATCCCTCTTGTAAATGAGGTGTACAGGGAGATTGTATACTTCCCATGTTTCCTTCAGTTAAATCTTAAGATACAGATTCACGAGGTCAATGGGCATAATTCTGAAAATTTTAATGAAACTCTTCATATCAGTTTAGACTGTCATTGTTAATATATAGGACCAGCCTCCCCACAGTATTATTTTCTTTATCTTTGCCAAATCATCAAAATATGGGGGGGTCAGAGGGTTGAACGCAGGGGGTATCTCATTGTTAGGACTCAATTTGCATGTTTTTGGTAACTATAGATGTAATAGTTTTATGCTTGTTAACCATTTGTATTTCTTCTTTTGTGAATTGCCTTTTCAGATTCTCTGCTCACTCTGTTATAAAATCATGTTTTCTAATCTTGAAGTTTGAAGTTTTTACTTAGCTAACATTTTCAGGACCTTCAGCATACGTTCCTCATGCACGCAAATGGAGATAAATGTTCACCTCCTTTTTCTTCTGATTTCTTTTATGATTTGTTTTTATATTTAACTTCTTAATTTGCTTGGAATTTATTTTGGTGTATAGCATGACATAGGGGCCTGGCTTTACCTTTTTCTGACCAGCAGAACATTTTCCTTTCCACAATTTGCTTCACCGTTTATCGTGTCCCCACCCCCACCAATTAAAAATGCCATTTTAATCTCAGGACCTTAAGGATCCAGGGATAGTCATGATTGTTTAGGCAGGAGAGCGGGTGGTTGGAAGAAAATGAGGCAGTAAGGAGACTTCAACTTTATGAGTAGCATTTTGTATGTTTTACTTCAAAAAAGATCAACAGGAAAAATGACAAATGTTTTATGTTTTCATCTGTGAAGTCTGGCCATATAAGCCCAGGAGTATTTTCTTTTCTTCTTTCTTTCTTTCTTTTTTTTTGAGACAGGGTTTCACTTGGTTGCCCAGGCTGGAGTGCACTGGTACAATAATAGCTCACTGGGCTCAAGTGATCCTTCTACCTCAGCCTCCCAAGCAGCTAGGTATACAGGTGCACACCACCACACCCTAGCTGCTTGGGAAGCTGTGTTTCTCTGCTGCTCTATAAAAATATATATACATATATGGGAACTGTGTATTCCCTGGGAGCTTAAAAGAATCACCAGTAAACTGAGCCCAGAATCTTCTCAAGAGGCAATACTTTAACAATTTTATAATTTCTTCTGTAGTGGTTTCCCTTAAACTATTTTTATTTCCTTTGAGTCAATTTTCCTGATTAATTTTCTTCTGGGATATCATTCACTTTGTTCTGATTTTAAATAGATTGGCATAAGGTTTAGCAGAGTAATATCTCTTTGTGACTATATTTTTTTGATTCCTATTTTGTATATTGTTATTTTCTTCGTTTTACCTGATTAGATCAGCAAGAATGTCTTTGAGTATCTTTGTTGTTGTTTTTCAATTAACTTTAACAGTTTTCAAGAAGTTGGAATTATTTTGTATATAATCAACATTTTTAAAAACTGTCGTGCTCTATGGCCAAAGGATGTGGCAAGTACAGTTTTTTAGAAAGAATATTAAAGATTCTCTTTGCTGTGGCTTTTCCACATTACTTACGAACACTTGATACAATTGTCCGTGTCTCTATTTTAATAGTTTTTTGCCTCATTGATCTGTCAAGGACTGAAAAGGGTGTATTAAAACCTCCTCTGACCATTGTGTTGTTGCCAACTTCTTTTAGTACTTCTAGTAATTTATGTTTAATATGGTTATTCTTAATGTTAGTAATGGTACATAAAAATTCTTGCTTGGGCCGGGCGCGGTGGCTCAAGCCTGTAATCCCAGCACTTTGGGAGGCCGAGGCGGGTGGATCACGAGGTCAAGAGATCGAGACCATCCTGGTCAACATGGTGAAACCCCGTCTCTACTAAAAATACAAAAATTAGCTGAACATGGTGGCACATGTCTGTAGTCCCAGCTACTCGGGAGGCTGAGGCAGGAGAATTGCTTGAACTCAGGAGGCGGAGGTTGCGGTGAGCCGAGATCGCGCCATTGCACTCCAGCCTGGGTAACAAGAGCAAAACTGCGTCTCAAAAAAAAAAAAAAAAAAAAAAAAAAAAAATTCTTGCTTGACTAATATACCTCATACTCTATACTATAGATAGCAAAAAATTATAATAATCTTGTTCCATCATAAAGTTTATAGGTGAGTTTAACCCATTGGCCTTTATTGATTGATATTTTGGACTTCTGTCTTGCCCAGATGCTTTCTGTCTTGCATGTTTCCTTGCCATATTATATTCTTTCTTTTTCTGTATGGATTGTGGGAATTTTTTTTTTTTTTTTTTTGAGACAAAGTTTTACTCTGTTGCCAGGCACCAGGCTGGAGTGCAGTGGCGCAATCTCCACTCACTGCAACCTCCGCCTCCCGCGTTCAAGCAATTCTCCTGCCTCAGCCTCCTGAGTAGCTGGGACTACAGGTGCAGGCCACCATGCCCAGCTAATTTTTGTATTTTTTTAGTAGAGATTAGGTTTCATCATGTTGGCCAGGACGGTCTCGATCTCTTGACCTCGTGATCCGCCCGCCTTGGCCTCCCAAAGTGCTGAGATTACAGGCGTGAGCCACCACGCCCGGCCGATTGTGGGGTTTTTTTATTGTGATAAAATAGTTTCTTATGTTTTCTGGCTTGCATGTTTCCTTGTCATATTATATTCTTTCTTTTTCTGTATGGATTGTGGGATTTTTTTGTGATAAAATATACGTAACAATATTGATCATTTTAACCATTTTCAAGTGCAGAATTCTGTGGCATTAAATACATTCGCACTGTTGTGCGAGCACCACCACCATCCATCTTCGGAACTTTTTTCATCCTCCCAAACTGAAACTCTATGCCTGTTTAACACCAAATCGCCACTCTCCCTCCCTACAGCTCTTGGGAACCACTTTTCTGTGTTCTGACTGTGAATTTGACCACTCTAACTACCTAATATAAATGAAATCATACAATATATTTCCTTTTGTGACTGGCTGATTTTACTTGTATAATATCTTTCAAATTTCATTCATATTATGGCATGTGTTGGAATTGCCTTCCTTTTTAAGGCTACATAGTGTTTCATTGTATGTATATATCACAATTTGTTTATTCACTCATCTTCAACAGACATAGTCGCTCCCACCTTTTTGATATTGTGAAAAATGCTGCTATAAACGTGGGTGTATAGATATCTAAGTGGAATTGCTGGATCATATGATAATTATGTTTGAATAGTTTTGAGGAATTGCCATACCAGTTTCTACAGTCACTCGACCATTTTACATTCCTCCTAGCAGTCCACAAGTGTTCAAATTTCCCCACATCTTCCCCAACACCTGTTAGTTTCCAATTTTTTAATTATAGCCATCCTAACAGGTGTGAAGTGGTATCTCATTGTGATTTTGACTTCCATTTCCCTAATGATTTAGTGATGCTGAGCATCTTTTCATGTGCTTATTGACTATTTATAGATCTTGTTTGGAGAAATGTCTATTCAGGTCCTTTGCCCATTATTTAATTGGTGAGTTGTAGAGTTCTTTATATATTCTGGATTTTAATGCCCTGTCAGTTATATGATTTGCAAATGTTTTCTCCCATTCTGTAGATCGTCTTTTTACTTTCTTGATAACATCCTTTAATGCACAAATTTTTAATTTTGATATAGTAAATTTGTCTATTTTGACTTTTGTTGCCTGTGCTTTTGATGTTATATCCAAGAAATCATTGCCAAACCCAGTATCATGAAGCTTTGACCCCATGTTTTCCGCTAAGAGTTCTGTGGTGTTAGTACATATGTTTAAGTCATTCTTTCATTTTGAGTTAATTTTTGTAGATGGTGTAGGTGTCCAATTTCATGCTTCTACATGTGGAAATCCAATTGTCCCATCATGAATTTGAGTAAAATTTGGAGGATGGGTATACAGTTGTATGCTTTCTGAATTCTTATACCTGAGAATATTTTTGCTGTCTTCACAAATGCAAAAGACCATTTTTTTCCTAAATTTTTCAACTTGCTTAATTGTAGGCTTTCACTTATTGCCATAGAGAAGACTGAGGCCAGTCCAATTTTTGTTCCTTTTTAGGTTATTTATCTCTGTCCTGCATATTTGTAAAATTCTTTGCTTATATTTGAATGTTAAAGAATTGCTTGGACATGTCTAACTAATATTGTCTATTCATTTGTGTTGTATAGAACAGGGAGGTCATCATTCAGTGGATTCAGGTCTTTTTCACTAGAGAAAGCGTTCTTCTATTACTTATTTAAATAATTATTGATTCTGCTCTGTTTCTTGCAACAATTTTCTCTGCTAGGTCTCCACTTGATGTTCTTCATATTCATCATCTCACAATTGTAATATTTTTGTTCTTTTGCATTAGAGGAGGTTTTTCAAGTTTGTCTTCCACATGATTTAATAATACAGATTCTTCATTTTCTGTTTTTAATTCTGCTTTACATTCATTTTTGATTATTTTTATTCTCCTTATACTCCTTTAACTCAGTTCAGCCCAATTTCTCTTTGTTGCCTTAGAACATCATCATTCACCTTTTATTTAGTCAGTTCCATGTTTTCTTGACTTTTATATACACCATGAAGTGGAAGCTGCCTAAATCTTTCTTAGAGTAAATATTTCATAAGCGTCCTCATGCTCTACCTTTGAATGAGATTTTTTTTCCTCCATGTTTTTAGGGTATATAATATTTTCACAATTTCACGTAAATTGTTAACTGATTTATAAACCAAAATGACAAACCCAACCCTAATGCTTGCAAGAAAATTTGTTGAATTCTTGTTGAAATCCCTCATCTGGAATATTAGAATCTTACTCCCTGGATTTTAACTTTGGTAGATTGTTAATAAAAGTTTACCTGACTAATTCAATGTTCCAGGACTTGAAGGGAGTGGGTGCAGAGCTGGAGGTGCAGAGCTGGAGCTGCAGGCTGGGTCTTCATCTCCTCCAGGCTTGGAGAAGCCTCTGAACCAGGGTCTGGTTTGCAGAACATAATTTTCTATTTGGCCTGGCTGCCATACTAATAACTGATGTGGCTACATATAGGTTCTTACTAATTTATTCTCCCCAGCTGGATTCTACCCTCTCTTTCCAAATTAAGAAATATTAATGAGTTTTGGCTGAACCCATATCTACCTACTGTAAAACATATCCCATCTTTACTTTATCATTACAGATAATTAGCTCTCAGTCTTCCAGTTTGTATTCACTTGCAGTTTGTGACATGTGGATAGTATGAAACCTTTGGTCCAATGTGAATAGAAAACAAAAACAGCTGCTGAGAGGATCATGTGGGTTTTTGTACTCTGTTGTCCAGGCTGGGATGCAGCGATACGATCATAGCTCACTGCAGCCTCGAACTCCTGGACTCAAGTGATCTCTCCGCCTCAGCCTCCTGAGTAGCTGAGACTACAAACATGCACCACCATACCTAGGTATTTTTTAAAAACATTTTTGTAGACCTGGGGTCTTTGTTGCACAGTCCTGTCTTGAACTCCTGGCCTCAGGCAGTCGTACCACCCTGGCCTCCCAAAGTGCTGGGATTACAGGCACGAGCCATTGCACCTGGCTGGTTTTGTTCTTTTCTTAATTTTTCTTTTACTCCAATAGTTTTTGGGGTACAAGTGGTTTTTGGTTACATGGATGAATTATATAGTGGTGAATTCTGAAATTTTAGTACACCTTTCACCAGAGTAGTGTACATTGTACCCCAGTAGCCCATACCCCTCTCCCGCTGTCCCCCTTCTGGGTCTCCAGAGTCCATTACTTCACGCTGTATGTCTTTGTGTACTCAGCTTAGCTCCCACTTGTAAGCGAGAACATATGGTATTTGGTTTTCCATTCCTGAGTTATCTCACTTAGAGTAATGGCCTCCAGCTCCATCCAAATTTCTGCAAAAGACATTATTTGCTCCTTTTAAGGGCAGAGTAGTATTCTGCAATGAATATACTACATTTTCTTCCTTTTTTTTTTTTTTTTTTTTGAGACAGAATCTCACTCTGTTGCCCAGCCTGGAGTGCAGTGGTGTGATCTCAGCTCACTACAACCTCTGCCTCCTGTGTTCAAGTGATTCTCCTGCCCCAGCCTCCTTAGTAGCTGGGACTACAGGCACGTGCCATTGTGCCAGGCTAATTTTTGTATTTTTAGTAGAAATGGGGTTTCACCATGTTAGTCAGGATGGTCTCGATCTCCTGACCTTGTGATGCACCCACTTTGGCCTCCCAAAGTTCTGGAATTACAGGCATGAGTCACTGTGCCTAGCCTATACATTTTCTTTATCCCGTCATTGGTCTTAGGGCACTTAAGTTGGTTCCCTGTCTTTGCAATTGTGAATTGTGCTGCAATAACATACATGTGCATGTGTCATTTTCATATAATGACTTATTTTCCTCCGAGTGCATCTAGTGCAATTGCTGGATTGAATGGTCGATCTATTTTTAGTTCTTTATGGAATCTTCATACTGTTATTCATAGAGGTTATACTAATTTACATTCCCACCAGCAGTATATAAGCATTCTCCTTTCTCCACATCCCCACCAACATCTATTGCTTTTTTACTTTTTTTTTTAAGACAGGGTTTCACCATGTTGGTCAGGCTGGTCTTGAACTCCCGGCCTCGGCCTCAGGTGATCCGCCTGCCTTGGCCTCCAAAGTGCTTGGATTACAGGCTTGAGCCACCACGCCCAGCCGTTTTTTGACTTTTTAATAGTGGCTATTCTTGCAGGAATAAGGTGATATCTCATTGTGGTTTTAATTTGCATTTCTCTGGTGATTAGTGATGTTGAGCATTTTTCACATTTTTGTTCCCCGTTTGTGTATCTTCTTTTGAGAACTATCTATTCACATCATTTGCACACTTTTTGATGGGGTTATGTTTTTTTCTTGCTGATTTGAGGTTTTTTTTTTTAATAGATTCTGCATAATTGTCCTTTGTGGCATGCATAGTTTATAAATATTTTCTCCCATTTTGTGTGTTCTCTGTTTACTCTAAAGATTATTTCTTTTGCTATGCGGAAGCTTTTTTTAGCTTAATCAGGTACTATTTATTTATTTATTTATTTATTTTGTTGTTCCATTTTCTTTTTTGGTTGAGGGGGCTGCAGTCACCCCAACCGGAGCCGGGAGACCGCAGCCTTGTTCCATTTTCTTTTGGGGTGTTAGTCATGAATCTTTGCCTATGCCAATGGCCAGAAGAGTTTTTCCAAGGTTATCTTCTAGACTTTTTATGGTTTCAGGTCTCAAAGTTTTTGATCCCTCTGAAGTTGATTTTTGTATAAGGTGAGAAACAGAAATCTAGTTTTATTCTTCTGCAGATGGCTAGCCAGTTTTCCCAGCACCATGTATTAAATAAGGTGTTCTTTTTTCAATTTATGTTTTTGTGTGCTTTGCTGAAGATTAGTTGGTTGTATTTGGCTTTGTTTCTGGGTTCTCTATTCTGTTCCACTGGGGTCTGTGTGCCTACATTTCTACCAGTGCTATGCTGTTGTGGTAAGTATAACCTTATAGTATAACTTGAAGTCCAGCAATACGATGCCTCCAGATTTTTTTTTTCGTAGGATTGTTTTTGGCTACTTAAACTCTTTTGGTTCCATATGAAATTTAAGATTTTTTTTTCTAGTTACGTGAAAAACAGTGTGGGTAATTTGATGGGAATTGCATTGAATCTGTAGATCGCTTTGGGCAGTATGGTCTTTTCACAATATTGATTCTTCCAGTCCGTGAGTATGGGATGTGTTTTCCTTTGTTTGTGTCATCTACAATTTCTTTTTTTTTTTTTTTTTTTTTTTTTTTGAGACGGAGTTTCGCTCTTGTTACCCAGGCTGGAGTGCAATGGCGCGATCTCGGCTCATCGCAACCTCCGCCTCCCGGGTTCAAGCAATTCTCCTGCCTCAGCCTGCCGAGTAGCTGGGACTACAGGCACGTGCCACCATGCCCAGCTAATTTTTGTATTTTTAGTAGAGACGGGGTTTCACCACGTTGACCAGGATGGTCTCGATCTCTTGACCTCGTGATCCACCCGCCTCGGCCTCCCAAAGTGCTGGGATTACAGGCGTGAGCCACCGCGCCCGGCACTACAATTTCTTTCAGTGGTGTTTTGTAGTTCTCCTTGTTGAGGCCTTCCACCTCTTTGGTTAAGTATATTCCTAGACGTTTTATTTTATTTTGCAGCTGTTGTAAAAGGATTAAGTTTTTTATTTGATTCTCAGCTTGGTTGTTGTTGGCTTATGGCAGTGTTACTGATTTGTGTACCTTGATTTTGTAACCTGAGAGTGGGTGGAGGGGCAAAGCCAGGTGGGGGCTGGGTCAGGCAGGTTCATGCTCAGAGACAAGCAGTGGTTCTTGTTGGAGTTGGGGGTCAATTCTCTGACCACTGGGGTAATGTTCCAAAGAAGAGCCTAGCTGCTTCTGCTGCACAGAAGAGTTTGCACAGGGAGTTGGGAGTGGCTGGTGTTTGCAAGCCCCACCATGCTCCCACACATTTGGCAAGGCAGATCTCACACCCGAAGTTTTCCACTAGTTAGCAGTGAGCTAAGTTCCAGGTTGTATATGCTCAGAACTCACAAATGCCGCAGGCCATAAACTTTCCCCCACAGAGATAGCAACCAAGGCTTTCAGACCACACCCTTCCCAGACACTCAGCTCCTGCACTTGTGGCTGCAGCACACTTCCCACTTCCTGCTGGCCTTGGGCAAGGGAGTTCTTCTCCACTCGAGGTTATGTGGTGAAACGCAGCTGGGAGCTTCTTTTAAACTGCAACCACTGCTTGAGTTAGCTGGGAGACTTCTACGAAGTCCTCTGTGAGGCAGAATAAGGAATGGCTTCTCTTGGTTAGTGCTGGAGACTGGGAACACACGCAAGGTATTTCCCACTGCCACTGCTGCTTTTGTATTCCTTACCACTGGCTTAACCAGTTCCAGCACTGGGCAGGGTTAAGGCTTTTGCCTGTGGGCTGGATTTCCAGGCTCCCCTGTGGGGCTGTGTATCACCCTCTCACACTCTGGGGACTTAACAGTTTTTTGCCTGGCTTACAATGTAGGCTGCAGCCTGTTCCTTTCAAAGGGTCTGTGGACTTCAGTTTTCCTGTTAAGTGCCTGTGTTGCTTCTAGGAAAAAAGTTCTACAGTGTAAATTTCTACACACGATTTTGTCTTTCCAAGCGAGGGAAGCATGCACACATAGCCTCCAATCCTCCATCATAGAAAAACAGCAGCAACAACAACAATAAAATGGTTTTGTTCTTTATTTTATTCTTCTACTATTCTTTTTTAGTCATTTGGTAGAATGCCCTGTGAAGCCATCTGATCCTGAACTTTTCTTTCTAGGAAGTTTTTTGGTTACTAATTCACTCTCTTTCATTGTTATAGGTCTATTCTCTTATAGGTCTATTCTTCTTGAGCCAATTTTGATACATTTTATCTTTCTAGAAATTGGTCCATTTAATTTAGGTTACCTAATTTGTTGACATACAGTTATTCATAGTATTCCCTTATAATACTTTGCATTTCTGTATATCAATAGTGATGCACTATCTTTCATTTTTGATTTTCGTATCTTGACTTTTCTCCCTTTTCTTCTTGGTCTTTCTAGCTAACGTTTTGTTGATTTCATTGATCTTTGTAACAATCAATTTTGAGTTTCTTTGTTTTTCTTTACATTTTAAAAATTA